>PKML01021558.1:504498-559632 GCA_002933935.1 Eutrema yunnanense | reverse complement strand
AAAAATGGCTAAAATTTCTCTTACTATATAATTTATTATATAGTAAGTATACATATAATTTCTTTGTGATAATGAATCATTCTCTGGTCATACTATTACACGTTTTTGCTCTTTCCTTTTTAGCCTAAGACAAAGTTGTTCTGATTAGGAACAACATCATATCTCTTTTTACCACATCGAAACTTATTTCCGTCAAGTCTCTTAACATTAACTAATTTTGCAAACCTAACCGCATCAGCAAAGAAAAAAAATCAAAACTATATATACAACTTAGATTTCAAAAAAAAAACTCCTAAAACAAAATATAGCATCGGATAATAAGGAATCAACACACGAACGTAAAGCTTTTAAAATATATCAAAAATACATACAACAAATTACCAAAACATTAATATGTAATAAAAATATGATTAATACATAAAACAAATTAGGGAGAAAGATTACTCTTTTTAAGATAAATATATATTTATAAAGAAAAAATTGAAAAAAAAATATCATGTATAAAACACATGATAAATATACATAAAAACAATTATTTGAAATAATAAGTTAATCAAGCATATTAGTCCGCGCCAGGCGCGGGCCCGATCACTAGTACGAATGTAATATTCAATTGTTTGGTTCTTATCATAATGGTCCCAAGATTTGGTGCACCAGATGGCTGTATCTCTAGGCATCGATGCCATCACGGTAAAAGCAAAGGGTAAAGTAGCTAATAAAGGTACACAACATCAATACCAATTAACATATTCGGATATTGTATTATTTTTTTTTTGGTTTAAATGTTAAATTTTATACTAATTTTAAGATTTGTGATAGCGGTTACAGAGATAACTAAGAAAACAGAAAGACCGAAAACTACAAACAAAGACAAAGAACAACATGAAACAAAGAAACAGACAAAGAAACAAGCAAGTTAAGTACACATCTCAGGATACCAAGAAGATCCTCGACGAAGAAACACCGATTCCGAACACGAAGCTCGGAAATTTGCATTTGCAATTCCATAGAACCCTAGTTCTCATCATCGTTGCCACGTGGCAATCCCACTCGAGACAAACCCTCAAACCTCGCAATTGCAAGTAGCAGCGCCTACAGCTTCTCCGAAGACAAACAAAAAAACGGAACCGCTCCAACAGACTAATCCACAACCGGCGGTACGGAAGCCTCTTCGGACAGCATATTGTATTGTTTTAACGTAAAAATTAACATATTCTAATTTATAACATTTATGAAGAATCAACCGATGTTACAAAAATTAACATATTGTTTTTTAGCTAAAAGAAAACTCTGGTTACAAAAGGAAAAAAAAACATTTACTTGAATATTTCATATCCTCAATAAGTGTTTAGGTATATCCATCCATTAACAAAAAAGTGTTTAGGTATTTGAGATTCAAAAGACAGCTACTAAATGTTTATAAAGAATTTTCGCATTTAATTATAGTAATTATGCAAATATCAACACTTCGATGATAAACTATTAATTTGATTAAAGAATGGCAGAGGAGTGATAGATAAGTTATCTTTCTGAACATAAAAGAATTGGACCAGAATCCCAACCTATCGCTTTCCTTCTTCTCATCCATTTGGGTCTCTCATTTGACTATTCAAATCCAAATTGACTTAATGCGTGAACATGACTAGTATTCTTTATCAGATAAATTGTTCCAGTATCTGATATTGATAACATATTTCGGAGTATATATCTATTACCCATTTCGTTTCACAAAAATATTGTTTTGAAATTATTTTTCTTTTTCGTAAAAAGTGTTTCAGAGTTTTTTCGTCTTTTTGGGAAAACAATCAACTTACACAAGAAATAACGTGTTGAATCTTGGAAAACACGATTGGGAGGATGTTTTCCGAGAACGCTCCGACGCTCAAATCAATAAACAAAAGAGATAAGGACCATAGTTTGAGCGTCCGAAGAAAGAGATAGATCTGCTTAGTATATGGGGTTTGTGAAGATATTTATGGTGAAGAAAGTGAAAATTGTGAGAACTTTAGTGTGATTCTGGCCAAAGAGTAGTCGGAGACAGAATATCAAAACCGATTCAGGGAATATCGGAAAGGGTTTTCAATGCTTAGAGAAAAAGAGAGAAGAGAGGAAGTTAGGTAAAATGACTAAGTATGAGTGAATGAATGTATGTCCCCTGCTCTCGGGGAGCGCATGTGACATTTATAGAGTATACATGCCCTAGATCGTATATCGGGTCGTATTTCCGTAGTTCGGGTCGAGCGGGTGGATCCTCTGAGGTAGCTTTTTGTATGTCGTATAGAAGTGATTTTTCCGCGTCTATACTTGTTTGTTAGCGACTCTAACTTGCGCCGAGTTATCCTTGCTCTGTGGCTCACAGGTTTGGCGCTGCGTGGTCTGCTCGTCCCATACTGCACGCTTCTCGAGGTTCTGTGGCACGTCATTTTCGTCCGTCTCTGACCCTGAAACCGCATAGCGTGAATCTTCAACTAAATATTTGGGCGAGAATAGTTCGAATTGCAAAGCATTGTCTATGAAGGAAAAATAGTGAAAGACTCGTGTTTAATAAGTCTCTTTTACATTCCCGATAACTTTGTAAGAGGTATCGGTTTCTCTTACCTTATTGGGTATTACTATCCGACTATCTGAGAGCTTACATTCCCGGACATTGCTGCCCGGTCTGTGGTGGTGTGGATGGGAAGTCAACATGTACCTGTCTGAGTTACTTATCTCCCCACAACCGCACCCTCCATGTAACATGGCACGATTTGGGGGCGGGGAAAGCGACTCCTTTCTTCCCGCTCCTTCTAATCGAGATCGGTTTTGGGAGAAAGTGGTGGTTTGTTTCCCTGTCCTATAGTTCGACCACCTAGATTTGTAATCGCACCTCCTCTAAGTGGTACGCTTTTACGTCATGGTCGTCAATCTATAGTGACATGTCATACAATATGTCTTATATATCATGTCCTAAGGTTCGACCACCTAGCCTCGTAATCGCATTTTCTTGAAGTGGTCCGCTTTGAGGTCAAGTAGTCATTTAACCTAGTATGAGACGTGTCACTCTCTAATTCACCGATCCAAAGGGGAATTTTTTATCCCCAACCAAAATATCATTTCCGATATAATTTTTAGACAGTTTTTATTTAACCGGTGTTCCAAAATTCATTTTTTCTAAATTTAAATCATTATAATTTAGTTAATGATATATTAAATAAATGTATATTTGTATAATTGTTTTTAAAAAATGTGTGTGAAATATGTTAAAACAACATTTTTTGTAAAATAAAAAAAAGTATACGATTTAGGAATACTGCCATTTTCTTTTCTTGTGTTTGTGAGACAAATTTCAAATTTCAGAATTGATAAACTAATCATCTTTTCTCACATTTACTCATAGATTTTTAGGTAAGATTTAGGGGTAAACGATCTATTTCCCCCTCGGAAGTTTCATATAATAACAGATCCCCCTGAAGTTTGAGCCTAATTTTATTTCCCCACCGAATCAAAGTTAAAAACTTATTTCCCCACCGAATCAAAGTTTAAAACTTATTTCCCCCCGAAATCAAAGTTCGAAATCTATTTCCCCACGAACCACAATTTAAATCGGTTTACTGTATACCAATTAACTGTTAACCAAATTAATACCAACGAAAACCAAAATTAACCTAATTTCAACCCCTTAAACCGTTTACAACCCGGTTGAACCCAATAATCCGATTGAAACCTAATTTTTTTTTAACAAATGTTTTTTTTTAATCGGTATCTGCAACTCTTCTCCTCTAATTGCGGTAAACGCCAAAATCTTCATAAACCGATTGACAATCATTTGCTCCGTTCAGTGATAGATCGAGCTCCGAAGATGGTTGCTGCTCTGATGCTAATCGTTTACGTTTCGTCGAAGAAGAATCCATCGTAGATCTGGATCTAGAGCTTGAAAATCGGGAATGATGGTAGATGTTACGATCGCTGGAATTATTCTGCTGGAGATTCAACATTTCAGTACATATTTCAGATGCTTCTTCAGATGTGGCTGATGGAAACCCGGCGAATCTGCCGTGAGTGAGATCTGGATCTCAAAGAACCACCGCGAAGCACCGTCTCAACCGCCGCTTGGCAGATATTCCAATTTCCAGTCCACAACATTGAGATTCCGATGGTGTGTCCTTAAGCACCGGCGGTTTCTATCCATTGATTACATGGCCCTTGATGAAACCCTAAGAAATTGCATATTCTTTTGTGCCTTCAGTGTGTGTGTGTGAGAGAGAGAGATAAGTTGATTGATTTCTTGCTTCACCAAAAGGAAACGAGTCCATGACGGTGGAGAGAAATAATTTGAAGAAGATAATGACTTTTTGAATTCTGTAACAATCCCAATTAGATCGGGAATATATCTCGTTGATTGTCGATTTTTTTTCGCTTTTGAATTTTAATTTGAATTTTAGTTTCAATTTGTAATGGACAATTCCCGACTATCGGGTGAAGAAGAAGAAGAAGTTTCAATTCCCCACAAATTTCTCAACAAAATCAAAGTTTCAATTTTTTTGCTCGGTTTGCTCCGTTCAGCAATAGATCGAGCTTCGAAATCCGCCATCGATGCGCTACCAACTCGTTATCTCCGTCCAACGAGGAAGATGAAGAAACAGTGGTTGGGTTTGGTTATAAAAATCGGTTTAATTTGGGGGTGTAATAGGGGTGGTTTACGGTTTACATTAGAAACCACTCGAAACCGATAACAAACCGATTAAATTTGATTTGGGGGGAAATATGTTTTAAACTTTGATTCGGTGGAGAAATAAGTTTTCAACTTTGATTCGGTGGAGAAATAAAACTAAGCTCAAACTTCAGGGGTATCTGTTATTATATGAAACTTCCAAGGGGGAAATAGATCGTTTACCCAAGATTTAGAGATAAACACAATACTTTTGTTTTCATAAACCTACTAAGAACTATGACCTTAATTTTATACAGAAATTATAGGAGTGTCCAATACAATTTAGGCATTTAGCTAATTTAAACCAATTGAACACACACTGAAACAACCGCTTCGAAAACCAAATCAAGAAAGAATAAACCAATTTTGTTATCATTTTTTCACATTCAAACAAATCGTAACAAAAATAAACTTAAGAAAAAAAAAGAACTAAACATTAATTTACAAGAAATATATCAAATTAAATATGTTTTGCTAAATAACTGATTCGAAACAAAAACTGAAACCATATTAAATCAAGCTAAATGACATTTCATTTCTATATCTTAATAATAAAATTTCAAAACAAAAAATTGAATCGAAACCGAGTTAGTCCCTATAAATTTTAAATAAGCATGCGTAAAAACATTGAAAGTAAAAATATAAAAGATTAAAATTAACATTATTTTTGTAAACTATTAAGAAGTGACTATACTTTTTAAAATTAAAATTAACATTATTTTAGAATGATTATGAATTAACTGACTTTTTCATGAACTTATCTCTATTTCCATATGAGATCCTTAATAATGATTGTTTATTCATGAAGACTGACAATTTTTTTTTTACCAGATTCTTTAATGATATAGAATTGCGATTAAGTAAACACGTATGTTTGCTTCTTCACTTGAACACACTGAAAAAGGTTTTTCATCATTTAAGCTGACTTAAAAAATATTATTTCAGTCCACAATTCTGTCTATCAATATATTCTGCATAATTTTGTTTTTCACCATTACGATATTTTACTTTGTTTTTTTTGTTTGTTTTTATTTTACTTTGTTATCACTACTATATTATAATAGTAGACCTCTATCCTATGTAATTTTGCAAAAAATAGGCCCATTTATTTGTGAATAACTATCAAGGTTGAATATTGCTAAATAACAAATATTACAACCCATCATTAGCTGTCTTGTTACAGATCTAGGTGATGTAGTTGTTATGCTATATATATTGAAGATAATTAGTTAAGATCATATAGAGAAAATTACATCAATATGATCTTAAGAAGATAATTAGTTATGCTACATACTTTTTGTTTGCTACATCATTATTTCCGTAGAAATGGTGAAACAAGAGTTGTAAAACAGGATCTTAAAAAGACAATCTAACTGTAACTTTTTTTTGTTGTTGTCTATTCTCACTACTTTTTTTTTTAATTTATTCAAAACATGTCTACTTTTTATATTTTAAAATATAAAATTCACAAATAAATTATTAATAATCTAATAAAAATTATATTATTGAAAACACATGTATCTATTTATTTTTCTTGCATATCTTAAGATAGTGATATGGTTTTGTTAAAATAGTTGATAAATTAATCGATAATAAACAAATATCAAAATTAGCCAGTGTAAATAAACATAATAATTTGCTTTTTGAAAGTTCTGTATACTGATTTTGTAACTTTAATTCAAAATTAATGAAATTGGAAAAATATTTAAAAAAATTTCTGTAAACCATTTAATAAACTAAAATCTAGAATGCGATTTTGCACATTATTATTATTTAGAGAAATACAAAAGAAAATGTCAACATAAAATATTTTTTTAATTAAAAAAGGGAGATAAAAAAATAAACATATACTCCAAAAAAAAGAGAAAGAACAAAGCATTAAATAAAAACCTGCAAAGTTTCTTCTTTGTACCAAAAACACACCACTCTCTTCCCCTCTTTCCTCTCACTCGCTTGCTTCTCTTTCTTCACTTCCCAACTTCTCTCTCTTTCTCTCTCTCTCTCTCCACATTTTAGTATTATATTCTCTCTGTTTCTCCAAATCTCTATCCAGAAAGTAAACTGAAAATAGCAGTTTGCTTACGGCCATGAACCAATCACCCACTCTAATCGAACAGGGAATCTCTAACCAGGTCAGTTTTTATTTTTTTTGGTTTATCAATTTCCTCTGCTTTTTATGTTCTGTCTCTGTTCTGTTTTGATTCCTCTGCTTTTTAAGACAATCTGTTCTGCCTATCGTAATGGGTTTTTTCTTTCTTTTCAAAACCATTTTTTTGATTTTGGAGACAATGCGAATTTCAGTAAGAATTTATGTGGTCGAGATTGGGTTTCGTATCTGGAAGACGAACAAGTGAAAACTGAAAGCAAAGGGTTTTAAATGTTTTCTTTGTTTTTTGCTCTGTTTTTTCTTCATTTTTGTAAGTTTTGGATTGTTTCCCAAGTAGGACTGGTAGGTCCTCCTGCTTAACCATATCGATTTTGGTATTTACCAAAAAAAAAAAAAAAAAAAAAANCCAAAAAAAAAAAAAAAAAAAAAAAAAAAAAACGTGAACTTGGATAAAGTTGGCGAAATTAGATAAAGTTGTTAACTTGTGAAATTGATTGACTTGTTAATCTGAAACTTCTAATTATGAATGTAAATGTAATTGGGCAGGAGATATTATTTTGAGATAAAAAGTCACTACTTTATAGGAAAGATATGAGTTGGATGAGAAAACTCCAAACTTTTGTAGTTTACAACTAATGGAACAGAACTCTTAATCTGAATATAAAACTAGGTTATCTGGTTAAATTTAGGTTATACTTGATGGGATGTTGGGATGAAGACTCATTCTTGATTAGGGTATATAATATGCTTTGTTATTGCTTTCTGAGAAATGAATGTTAACTCTATTTACATAACCTTGTGATTAAAAATTCAAAACCTTTGTTAAATGTTTCAGCACTTGAAGGCTGTTTCTTGTGCCAATGTTCTCACTTTGGCTTACCAAAGCCTTGGAGTGATCTATGGCGATCTTAGCACATCGCCTCTCTATGTTTACAAGACCACTTTCTCTGGGAAACTAAGTCTCCATGAAAACGATGAAGAGATCTTTGGAGTGTTCTCTTTCATCTTCTGGACATTCACACTCATTGCTCTCTTCAAATACGTTTTCATTGTTCTATCAGCAGATGACAATGGAGAAGGTAAAAGGTTTAAGCCTTTTTTTCTCAGATGGGTTTGTAACAGTTAAAAGATGTGAGATGACTACTTTTGTTTTCGATATTGATCGATCGCGTGCTTTGATTGTTTTGAAGGTGGAACATTTGCGTTGTACTCGCTTCTCTGCAGGTATGCCAAGCTAAGCATTTTACCAAATCATCAAGAAATGGATGAGAAACTATCAACATATGCCATGGGAAGCCCTGGAGAGACTCGGCAGAGCGCGGCGGTTAAATCATTCTTTGAGAAACACCCGAAATCTCAGAAGTGTTTGTTGATCTTTGTGCTTTTAGGGACATGTATGGCCATTGGTGATGGTGTCCTCACTCCAACAATCTCAGGTGAATTTTCCAGATAACTTCTCTGTGATGAAAATGTTCTTTTAGATTAGTATCGCTTCCAAAAACTTTGTTTCTTGCAGTTCTTTCAGCTGTTTCCGGAGTCAAGCTCAAGATTCCCGAACTTCACGAGAGTATGTCTGAATCTGCTTGCTTACTTTGGCAATATACATATTCCAAAAGCTAATTAACGTCTAATGTCTAGTTTTGTATCTCTTTTCTTCAATTGTAGATTACGTTGTGATCATCTCCTGTATCATCTTGGTTGCGATATTCTCAGTCCAGCGTTATGGTACGCATAGAGTCGCCTTCATTTTCGCTCCAATCTCCACTGCTTGGCTTCTCTCAATCAGCAGCATTGGAGTTTACAACACTATAAAATGGAACCCGCGTATAGTCTCTGCGCTTTCACCGGTTTACATGTATAAGTTCCTCAGAAGCACCGGCGTAGAAGGCTGGGTTTCACTTGGAGGAGTTGTTCTTTCAATTACTGGTAAGAGTTCAGAAACTAAGAATATTTCTTCTTAGAGCTCAAACTCATATAATAACATCATCAAAGATTATGTTCTTCATTCTTTTATTGTGTTCTTTCTCCTCCTCAGGTGTTGAGACTATGTTTGCTGACTTAGGCCACTTCTCTTCTCTGTCCATAAAGGTAAGACCTATAAGATATGATTCAAATGAAAACATATCCTCTTTTACTAACAAGAATGCTGTGTAAATCAAAATCAGGTGGCTTTCTCGTTCTTTGTATACCCGTGTTTGATTCTTGCTTACATGGGTGAGGCTGCGTTTCTCTCTAAAAACCATGAAGACATCCAGAGAAGCTTCTACAAGGCGATACCCGGTAAAAACAACAAACAAACTTCTTGAACCGTAATTGTGTTTGATCATCACAATCATCATTGGCTTAAAACTTTTTCGATATTTCCAGTGTGATGAACTCGATAAGATTGTTTTGCAGAGCCTGTGTTCTGGCCAGTGTTCATTGTGGCTACGTTTGCAGCTGTGGTTGGAAGTCAAGCTGTCATATCCGCAACGTTTTCAATCATAAGCCAATGTTGTGCGCTCGATTGCTTTCCTCGGGTCAAGATCATTCACACTTCAAGCAAAATCCATGGACAAATCTATATCCCTGAAGTTAACTGGATGTTAATGTGCCTTTGCTTGGCGGTTACAATCGGGTTAAGAGACACTAACATGATTGGCCACGCCTACGGTAAAGACCATGATCATTAACATAAACTTCAAAAGTTTACAAATTTTTTTTACGTTTAATCTCTTTTGTTTCTGCAGGACTTGCTGTGACCTCTGTGATGCTTGTGACTACATGTTTAATGACCTTAGTGATGACAATTGTCTGGAAGCAGAGAATCGTTACAGTTCTTGCTTTCTTGTTCTGTTTCGGTTCCATCGAGCTTCTTTATTTCTCGGCATGTGTCTACAAAATACCCGAAGGAGGCTGGATCCCAATTCTCCTCTCCTTAATATTCATGGCGGTAATGTACATCTGGAACTACGGAACTACGAAGAAACATGAATTCGATGTCGAGAACAAGGTCTCGATGGACCGGATAATCGCCCTGGGACCGAGTATCGGAATGGTGAGAGTGCCGGGGATCGGGCTGGTCTACACGAATCTAGTGACAGGAGTTCCGGCTGTTTTCGGACATTTCGTGACGAACTTACCGGCTTTTCACCGGATTCTTGTGTTTGTATGCGTGAAATCGGTTCAGGTTCCGTACATTGGAGAAGAAGAGAGGTTTGTGATAAGCAGAGTGGGGCCAAAAGAGTATGGAATGTTTAGAAGTGTGGTTAGGTATGGATACAGAGATGTTCCAAGAGAAATGTATGATTTCGAAAGCCGGTTAGTGTCTGCTATTGTCGAATTCGTTGAAACCGAACCAGGACTCGAAGGAGAAAGGCCGAATGTGAGGATAAAGAAGGAGGAATGTAGGGAGATAATGGAAGCAAAAGAAGCAGGAGTAACGTATATATTGGGACATTCGTATGCAAAGGCGAAGCAATCTTCTTCGGTGTTGAAGAAATTAGCGGTGAATGTTGTGTTTGCGTTTATGAGCACAAATTGCAGAGGAACAGATACTGTGCTTAATGTTCCTCATGCTTCTCTTCTTGAAGTTGGAATGGTTTATTACGTCTAAAGATGTTAGATTTAACAGAAAGAAGATCAACACAGTACAGGGTAGAGACTAGAGAGAGAGATGTCTAATTTTCGTTTATATTTGTTTTTAAAAGAGAAGTTTGTAGAAGTTTAATGTGTAAATATCATACTATTATTTGTGAAGTCATAATTTTACGTGTCGGCCTCAGAAATAATCCTTCCTCATTCAATTTTTTTTTTTTTTGATTATTTGTCATAATTTCATTCGTTACTATCTGATGACATGTCCTAATCACTTAAATCAAACCGACGCTCGGTTTAGCTTAATCGTTTGGTTTATTCCAAATTTCATGTCTTAATCTTGGTTTATCGGTTGGTCGCTTTTTGTTATTATTAGGGTTTAACAAAACTGGGGACTTGATCCGTCTTCTAATCGGTATATATGAATGATTTTTCATACCAAACTGATTGTTAGGTCTCATACCAACCCGGTCGGGTAGTAATCGATACTCAAATTTGTAGAACAAACAAAAAAAAATCTAAATAATGTGTAATAAACCGAAATAATATGAATATGCGTCTAGACCAATCCAGGCGATTAACCAATGAGCAGTAGTAAATCAAGTAACGTTTATTTGGTTATGCATCGTATTTGTCACTTATAGTCGTCGCCCTTTGATGTTAATCCAGGCAATTAACTAATGATGCTAATCAAGAAAGATAAAAAACTGATGGTTAACCGGTTTGTGTTCTATTGAAAAAAACAAACCAAATATCGTATGTTATATTCGATAATTGTAAGTAAATATATTCTGTTAATATTGTCAACAAATAGCAGCTACAGCAACACACACTCAATTGTTAAACGTCAAGGAGCTTCAGAAGAACCATTATAAAAGCTTATAATGAAGAAGCTTATAAACAAGCTTATAATTTTTATAAAGAAGCTTATAAACATCTTATAAAAGCATCTTAAGCTTGTTAGTGACTTGTTACTATTTCAGATAAGCTTGGTTAGTGACTTTTACTATTTGTGAGTATAAACTTGCATCTTGTAACCACAAGTTAATTAATGAAAATATCTTCTCTCTCTTATCTTCTTCTTCCTCACGAGAATTCTCTCTTTCTCTCTCTCTTGTTCTTGCTTGATCTTTGCTAATCAAAGCTTAATCTCTACATAATCTTACAAATATAATGCTAATGATAATGACAACCATGGACTTATCTAAATTGGAAATTATACAATTTAAATGCCGCCTAGATAAGGAAAATATACTATTTCTTTGTTCAAATTTTTAATCTCCTAAACCCGGTTCGATGCGTTATTATGTGTTTGGCTCAATTGGAACCGGTTCTCTTCTTTTTAAAAAAACCGGAGCCGAGTTATTCATGTGGTACGCTTTATGATTTCGATATGGTTCTTCCGTTATGTGGTTATAAGCCGTATGATTTGATTAGTCAAATTTTTATTATTTTTTTGAGCTGGACGGTTTAGTCTATCAAGTATTCGATAGCATGTTGATAGCACTTTGGTTTGGTTAGATAGTTTTGTTTATTTTTTTATTCTTTGGATTGCACGGTATAATCAATTAATGTGTGTTAGATTTTGAAACTGTCAATGTTAGTTCATGTTAACGGTTGCAAAGTTTCGGTATGGGATCGGGTTATATTCGGTTGTTGAGTGTTTTTGCGTGGGCTGTGATAGGCCCAAAATAAGCAGAAATATATTTGAATCGTATATGTTGATAAAAAGTAAAATTTTGGTTATATCGATAATTGTATAAAAAGAATTTTTATATTTTATCGATAATGATTAAGGTAAATCATGTCCATATCCAAAAAGTTAGATATGAATAAAATTTGTTAATATCGCGGTGTTGGTTAGTTGAAAAATAATATGGCAAATTATAGTGATTATCGTTAAAAATAAAACCCTAATGCATATCATGATATTATATAAATACGACTCATCTTAAGTCTTTTTATGCATACAAAAATTAATGTAATTTTATTTTACCTAATTTTGCAATATGGTGCTCTCTCTTTACCTTTCTAATGATTCTTTTTTGTGTTCATCAGCTCGTGAACTTGGACTCTCCATTGATGAACATTGTGCGTGGGTGGAGTCGTTCTTACAACCCGGTAATTTTGCATCCCAGCGTTGCTTGCGTATTTTGTTTAGTTACATGTTCTCTATATTTTTTTCGGTTCTAATACATATTTTGTGGCATTTGGACAGGGCAACCTGTTTCACAGTGACGGTTTAATAACGATATGGATTATATGTTCATGTGTTTTGTCTAAGTTTCTTTTGGGTTTGACATTTGGATTGATTGTTTGTTTATTTCTTGCTATTTATAATATTCCTCGCCTTTTGATTTTTTTTTCTTGGTTGGTTAGGTTCTTACAGTTTTTATGTCTTTTTCAGCTCAATTTGCTTCCGTTGTTCATCTTGATATGCTCGCGAATTCGTGTGAGTCTCTTCCTATTTGGTTGTATCGGCCTATATCGGGCACCAATGAGTTTTGTTGCCATGGAGGTATCGATCGTACCGCTTGCAATACGTTGCGTTCATATAATGTTCCCTATGTCTTTCGTGAGGACAAAGACACACTTCATAGATTTTGTCTATTTTTGTGGAATTCATTTCTTATTTGTTTTCGTGTTTATCGTGGAAATTGCTCATAAGTGTTTTTTTTTTGGGGTAAAAATAAGTGTTTTTGTTATTTAAAATAAAATAAAATTGGATGTCATGCTATGCAGCATTAAGCTCGTGGGTTTTTTCTCGGAGATTCGCTGCTGATTTGGCGAGTTGCATGTTCTTTAGTGACATCTTTTTGTATTCAAAACTTTCACTCAAGTTTCTTTGGGATTTTCGATCGAATGAGTGGGTGGTTCGTCGACGAGTGTCGGGTGAAGAAGGTTTGTTTATAGAACTGTGTAGAATGATATTTTATTTTTAATTTTACAACATGTTTTTTTATTGTGTGTTTGTTTTGTCTGGTGTTTTCCCCCATTCTAAAGGGAGTCTATGGAGTCAATGATCGTAGCATGTGTATTACGTCAAAGATTCGGTGCAACACCATCATGTTTCAAAGGTTTTGGTTTCGGTTTGTTGTATTCAAAACTGTCAACCAAATTTGAATGGGACGTTCGATCGGGTTGGTGTGGATGGTTTGCCGGCGCGTGTCGGATATTAGTGGTGATATATAAATTCCTTTGTTAGATTTTTTGTATATGGTTTTTTTTATATATTTGTTTCCTTTTTTTCTTTTTTCTTTTTGTGTATTCTTTTTTTATTCTTTTCAAATTCACGCTTTTTATTTTTTAAATTCTTTTTTAAAGATCAGAGGTGATGGTAATTAATGGTGGAGAGGATGATACTCGTGGTGATGATATGGATGACCCTTTTGGTTGTGATGATGAGTCATATTGAGATGAGGATATGGTATAGGTGATCATGGCGGTGAGGGTGATCGTCGATGGTATTGGTGACCAGTGGCGGAGGTAGAACTTTTTTTTACCGGGGGCAGAAAATATATATACTAAAACAATTATCTACAAATATATTTTACGTTTACTCATAACTTAAATTTGGTTTAATCACCGTTTCATATGTTACATCTTTAAATAATATTTGTTAGATAAAATAAACGAGATAATCATTAAAAATCGATCAATAAAGTGATATTTGAATTTACCGTTTATAAATATAAACCATAGATTTTTCAATGAATTTAATTTATATAATCATTAATTTAACAAAAAGATAAGAGTATAATCTAAACATGTGAAAGTAAAATATAAAAAGACAAAAAAATATTAACTTGAAATTTAACAGAAAACTGATAGTTTAGGTTTTTGTTTTTGTTCATCGAAAAACTTAAAAAGGAACAAAGATAAAATGTTCAGTTTTATGATTTTTTTTCTTTTGTGTTGGGCAAAAATAGATATATAATAGATAACAATTTTATTTAATTTATGGATAAGCAATAAATCATTCATAATTGCATTTTAATTGAGTCTCAAACTAAACGTGAGCTCAACTAAACAAATAAATTAGGCTTTTTACTACAAAATTATTTTTTGATGGGGTCAAACTTTTTTTTTAAAGTGGAGTCAGTTAAATTTATTTGAGGATATAACATAAAAACAAAAAAAAAAATCATAGGGGTCAGCTGACCCCACTATAGCCCAAGTAGCTCCACCTATGTTGGTGACCATATGAGTCCGGTGACTGAGTCAGTGGCGTTTGAGGTTTGAGGAAAAGTTTGAGGCTAGAAATTATTTGGTTTTGTCTTTGAGAGAGATGATTGAGGCCATACCAATAGGCTATGTTCCTGTAGGTGGTTGAGCAGTTTCCACATCAGATTTGATAATAATGTCGCTAGGGCTGGGCAAATTATCCGGATCCGAAAATCCGAACCGGTACCGAACCGAAAATACCCGAACCGAACCCGATCCGAATTTTTAAAATACCCGATCGGATCCTAAATTCCAATACCCGAAGAACCGAACCCGAATCGGTACCGAACCAAGAACCGAATGGGTACCCGAAATACCCGAAGTGTAATTATATACCCAACTATATTAATTATATTTAGACTTTATATAACCTAAACACACAAAATTACAACTATAAACCCGAATATATTATTTTTTTTTGGGTATTTCGGGTATCTTAGGTATATTTTCGATATTATGGGTATACCGAATACAACTATTTTGTTTTTTTCTGAAATTTATGGGTATTTTGGATATTTTTGGTTTGAAAGTATTATTGTAATGAATATTCATGTTTTGTGTTTTTTCTCGGATTTCGGGTTATTCGGGTATTTTGGATACTTTCGGATCCGTATCCGAACAAACCTGAAAAATTTCGGATCTTAAAAAAAAAATACCCGATCCGATCCAAACCCGAACCGAACCCAATCCGAATTTTTAAAATACTCGATCGGTACCTAAATCCCTAAACCCGAAATACCCGACCCGAACCCGATCCGAAGATCCAAAGTTTGTGCCTTATCAGTGAGTCTCCATAATAAATTTGGTTACGTGATAATGAAGCTTGTTCTTAGTCATTAAGAAAAAAGATTTTGAGGATTCATAACTTTATAAGGTAAAAATAGAGATTTGGTTCAAATTTTCTATGGATGTAAGCTTCATTCCTTTGATATACAATGTTTCATTATGTATCAGCTTTAAAGTATACCCTTTTTGAATCTGAGCTGGTTTGATACTAATAAATGAAGCAAAACACGATCATGAGGATTCACAAACTGATCCTTATGTTAATCGACACGTTATGAAGAGTAATTCAGCACCTCTTATCTTTTGAATTTATGATGATCCAAATAACTTGGAGCAAAGTCTGCAATATAATTAAATTAACATCATATTCAAAAGATGAAGATTTGTCTGCTTTTTTCGGTTTAGGATGGTTTGTGGTTTTCTTCTTGGCTTCGGATTTTCTTTTGATTTCAATGTGTATATTATTTTAGAGACTTTTGTTTGTGTATATACACGAAGTAGCATGATTTGTTTTTAGTTTGGTTAAAATATTTGCATCTTTGTGCCAATGGTTTGATTACGTTGCACGAAAGCGCTGGCGAAGCTCTGATTCCTGCTCCAAATTCGGAATCGTCAAAAACAATAAAAAGTTATTTAATGTTGTATTGAAAACTGAAAACATCACTAATTTAAGAACAAAAAAAAATCTTAAAACATCACTTATTTAAGACAGATGGAGTAATATTTATATTATGTATTGGTATTTTGTTGTTTAAACTTTAAAATATTTTTTTAAAAAATGATATTATGTTTAATACTAAAATGTCCAAAACAAAGCCAAATTATAAACCGGATTATCCATCTATAAACAAACAAATATATCAACTTTTAAAAATTTATTTTATACCCGCACAAGGTGCGGAATCTCACGAGTAGTTGAGTATGAGCTATCACAAGATGGGAAACAAAGATGCTAAGACTGTGATCTCAAGGACATGTTGCTTCACAGAATCCATATCAGTTCTTTAAAACTAGATTTTTAAAAGAAGAAGAATAAAAGAAATCTATCGTTCGAGAGAAACAAGACAAGTTTTATTCGATTGGTGGAATGTTCATTACAAGTGGCCTTACCCTACTGTAAGCCAAAAACACATTTTTATGTTCATCGAGCTAACCATAATTACAATAATGTGAGTTAATTGTTAACGTAATCGTCTCTGCCATCTAACCATAATTACAACAGTGGGAGTTAATCGTTAACATGACGTAATCGTCTCAGACATTACCACACATTTATTATGTTCTCTATATTCTTGGTTTGCTCTTTCTTACCTTCATTTATTATGCTTTTTCTCTCTATGTATGGTTTAGTTTGTTTGTTAAAATCTGTTGAGCAACAAGACATAGTAGTTAAACAATCCTTTGTTTCTTAATTTTCCTCTTTGGCTCGAAATTGATGCGAAGTGATGACGTATATTTTTTTGTTTTCGCAGCTATACACGTCATGTCAGTATCACTGATCAAAATCATTTTTTTTTTAACTAGCTTTGGTCTTGGTTTGAATCAAGAACCGAATTTGAATATAAGCTTTGATGGAAACACTCTCGGGTATAGCCGGATCTCGGGCAACCAATACTTCACCAAACCATTATAACTCTCCAATCTAATTCAATAGAGGCGATTCTGCTTACAACCGAGCAATAAAAACTTGTGGGGAATCAAAACCGATTGTTTATGCTTCCTTCTCACTAGATACTCTTATAGACGTTTATAAGGACTGATCATTAGGGTTCATCGTACTGGGCCAAAAGAAAATATATACTTCAGCACTTAGGTTCCGATGATGAGTAAGCATTGTTTTGAAACGTTGGAAACATGCGTGTTGTGCTAAAGTGTGATAAGCCATTCGAAGGTAAGGTTATCGTATTTGGTAGAGATTTTAGACAAATATTGCCAGTTATCCCGGATGGATCTAGGGTGGAGACGGTTTTAGATGCTCTTAATTCATCAGTGCTTTGGAAGGGTTGTGAGGTTTTCATGCTTACAAGAAACATGAGGCTTCACGTGGGGCTTAGTGATTGTGATGCCGAAGATCTAAAATCTTTTTGGTGTGGATTCTGGATATCGAAGACGGTAAGGCCACTTTGAGCGAGTCTAACAGTGGTAAGTCTGAAATCAAGATTCATGAAGATTTGTTGATAATGGATTGCGACGATCCTGTTAGATCAATTGTGAGAGAGATCTACGGAGATTAGTTTGCCACGAGAACTGATCCTAAGTTCTTCAAGGAGAAGGCTATATTGAGATGATTAATTATTAATTATATGTTACCGCAGTTACCAAGTAATAGTGTTTTGTTTCATGTATTCTATTGTGTCATTAGTATTTATATATGTTTATGTGTTGCCTTAACCGTAACCATGTTTGTTCATTTGGTAAGTGATGAAAATGTTTTTCTATGTTCTGATAGTGTCGAGACTCCTTACAGAAGTACTACATATGACATGGTTTACACGCAAAAGTTCCTAAACAGTGTCAAGACTTCTGGGTTTCCTAACCATAAGTTGGCATTGAAGGTAGGTTCTCTTATTATGTTGCTCAGAAACATTGATCCAAAAGGTATATTGTGCAATTGAACACGATTGATAGTTACTCAGATGGCTAATCATGTTATCGAACCTAGGGTTATTACTGGAAAGTTTAACAAAGGTCTCGATGATAGGGTCTTGATACCTAGGATGTTCGTTTCTCATATGGATACAGGGTTCCCTTTTAAAATGCGACATCGACAATTCCTTATATCACTTGCATTTGCAATGACTATATATAAAAGCCATGACACACTTTAGAAAGGGTGAGTTTGTTTTTACCAAGGCATGTCTTCTCTCATGGACATCTTTATGTTGCCGTTTCCAGGGTTACTTTGAGGAGTGGTTTGAAAATCCTCATCACGGACAAAAATAGAAAGTTACAAAAGAAAACCATTAATGTTGTCTACATAGAAGTTTTCGAAAACCAATTTAGTTTGGTTTGTCGTTTGTTTTTGTTTTGTTTTTTTATTTTTTTTATTTTGCTTTGTTCATTTGGGAAAACATGGATATGAGAATTCTGGTTGGTTTTGCTATGGTTATGGTTATCTATCTACCAGGTTAGCGTAAAAAAATAACTCTATGATCTAACTGAATGTTTTGGCACACTAGCAAAAAATATTTTTAATGATCATCCAAAGAAAGCATGTAAACAGGTAATTTACATGATCATGATGATTCTTAACAAAGTTTAAATCTCGCGGTATCAGGAGGATTCTTAACAAATTTACATGATCATAAACATGTAATTTAGACTTATGTATCAACATGTAACAAACTAAACAACCTCCTTTTGGTTAAAAGCATGTAAACAAAGTATCTTGCATTAACTTCACCATGCGAATTCTTAACAAAGTTTTTACCTCAAGTCAACTACGACCTTATAGTAGTGTTTAAAGGATATTTTCAGATTTCTAACTCTTTAAAAGCATAGTTTTTCAAAACATACAATGCATGCAAAACAGAGTATGTGGGTGAGCTCACAAAGACTTGAATTTTTTTGTAAGCACTTTAATTAGGTGTACCTTAAGCAGTTGTGGTAACGAGTAAAACATTCAATAAAAAGTTGTTGACCTTGGAGAAAACTTGAATCGCTAGGAGTATGATTTGGCAATAAATACATTTGGCGAAAGTACTCATTTTTGGGCGGTCGTTTTAATGTTTGTATCACCGCCAATATCGTCACCACCATCACCTTCTCATCTATCTTGACTGATGGTTCCTTATAGCATGTGGACTCGAAAAGAAGCTAGCGTCTAACTGAGGCCAAATGATCCATATTAGATAGCTATTAATTATGCTCTCTAGGTGGATATTAATAAAAGTTGTTCCGGTACCACCTCATAAACATGAGCCAACCACATCCTTATTAAAAGATGTTTGCGCAAGATTAAGGCTACGAAATGCTCAAACATGAGGGTTATGATTGGCGCATGTCTTTGATAGTGTTATGGAGGACTTATGAAATAAAAGTGGTGAAGGATATCGTTTATAAAAAGGTTCACCGGGTTCATCCTTATCACATATTCGGATATGTGCATCCTAATGGATAACATTTTTTTACTTCCTCTTCATCTATAGGTCAATTCGGATTTTCATTGTTGGATAACTAATTATGATTATCGATAAACAAGTTGTGGATAATGTATAAATTTAGAAAAAAATTTAAACCCGACAACAATACGTGATTTGAAGGTATTAATCAATAAACAAGTTGGTTTAATCCACTCTTTTGTATAATTGATTTTTTAAATATTGATTTTGAGATATTTTGTAGGTTTTTAGATATCGGTTTTCTTTCTGAGGAATTGGGGCGGTTGAATATGTTAGAACCCTCCCAATCTTTTATTTCGTAATGAACTCCTTATAACGTTCCAAAAAGACAAAAAGAAAAATGTTTCGGTTATTAAAAACACATCAAACGAAAGCCAAAGAACAAATAACAAAAGACAAAGAAAAAAAGTGGCTGGTATGACATTCTCGGGGATTTGGTATAAAAGAGACGGGTATTGTAGGGGTATATATAGCCTCACGAAGACGCTAGGGTTTTGAAAAGAATTTCCATTTTAAAATAAAAATCAGTAAAGATAAATATAGAAAATATTGAAGTATATCATATATACGATAATCATGAAAAAAATATCGGTCATTTGTCTATTGCGGCGGGGCCCACGGGTTTGGACTCAAATTGACATGCCTAACAGGAGCACATCGTTCCTTTGTCTTTTGATTATTTTCTTACACTACTGTTTTAGTAATGATTTTGTTTGATGTAATACGACTTGAGCCTTCAAATCTATTCGTGCACATTCTTCAGGTTTGTTTCTTTTTATCGATATCACTGTTTAATTTTCGAATATATTTTCAAATATATTTGTTTTGGACCTTAACAAAATAAAAAATATAAGACGTTTTTTACAAATTAATTCATATAAAATGGGTGGTATTGGTTACCTTTAATCTCATACCTTATACCCAGTGAAGGAGCCGCCATTGCTCACATGTTCATAATTGATTATTATGAGTAACTAAATCTTAATACAATACATCTTTAGTTAATTTCTTCTGTGTCTTCATACGGGTTTCGCAATAACTGATCATGGATTTTTCGTGTTTAATTTTTTGTTAGAAAGCATATTTTGGTTTAGCGGTTTTTTAATAGATGTATGTAAGATCATGTTAACATTTGTACTCTGAGACATTGTGTCTCAATCTACGTCTATCGAGACATCAAATGACATAACTTACAGAAATTATATTTTTTATGTTTCTTTTTGGCTGCGCCTAATTTGTTAACATTTGTATGGTGTTTCTATTCTTTTTCTTCTTCCACCGAATTGGTAGGTAAATTCATGATCTTAAAGACATCTATTTGTTTTGTAAATGATTTTCAGATTCCATGTTCGATAATATAACTTTGTCATACTTTGGAGCCCGCACATGGTGCGGGCCATATCACTAGTATATAGTAAAAGCGAAGTGAATTTTCGGAATGGAGCTCTCTCATTCATCCTAAACCGTAAAGCTCGGTCATTACCCTTTTTCGGTTCAAATTAAGTTTTTTTAGATTTTGAAATTTGCCGTACCGATTATCGATTTTTGAACTTTTAATATTAGCGTTTTTGGGTCCATTTTCTCGAAAACCCTAAGGTTTTCATGTTGTCTGCGTAAATGTGTGTGGCCGCCGTTGTTTTAAAAAAAAAAAAAATTTAGTGTTATATATAAATTAAATGTTATTTAGTGTAGATATTAATTGTGTAAACCCTAACCTCTCCACAAAGCTATATATATGAAGTCTCTCTAACATTCAAAAGCAATATCGGCCAATGTTTTTTGTGTACGTACTAGGTTTTAGTTTGGTTGGTAAATAGTTCTTTATAATGCTTTTCGCTTTGTCTATTCTTTGTTGTTGATTGTTTCTTTGATTTGAATTGATCCGGAACTGATTTTAGATTCGATTTTTAAAGGGTATGTGGAGACGACTTGGCACACCGCAGAAAGAGCTACGGATCGGCAACATAATCCACAATATTGAAAGGTTGGTTGAGTTTTTTCTGTTTTGTTTCCTTTTTTTTATAGATCTAATCATCTGCTAATTTTTCAGACGCCTACTCTATCATTCATTAGCTTCCTCGTGGAAGCTTCTATATCATCCTGATTAGGAAAATCATTGTAACGAATATCCTACAGCAAAACAAGAGTATGATTTCCGATAGACGCTCAACGCTGACCGGCAAACTTCGAAAGTAAGGATTCATTGCCACTATTAATTTTGCTTTTCACAAAATGTTTACAGTTGTACATTTTATTTCTTCTTTTTGTTTTTCGGTTTCGGTTGTAGTGTTCCTCGATTCTTTGTTGTTGTTTTTGTGTTGTTCGTTGTGCTTCGTTACTAATCGGTCGGAGAATTTTGTTGCTTTGTCCATGTAGACGGTCTAGCTCTCTGAATATTTCGAAATGTGTCTCTTCATTTGATTGTGTTATATATTTTTCGATTGCACAAAGTATCGATTTTTTATATTTTACGTTTGTGTTTGTGTCTTGCCCCTTTGACAAGACACAAATTATTCTGCAAAGGCACATGCAAATTCAGTTTAGTAATTTAATTTCATCTCCTTGCTTAAATATTGTTTGAGAAATCAATTTGACTATCTTATGAATAAATTATATTTATTAAGATTCTTACTATGACAGCTGGGATTAGTTGTTGCTATAAGGTATTCCCTATAGAGAAGGGTCTTCTCTGCTGTATACAATGGTGCTGAAATGCTCTTTCTTGATTATCCAAGTCATCACAGACGACTTTTACCACTCTAGGCGTAAGTGACACTCTGTTTTCCCTCTTGGAAGAATATTATTTCTAACTGAATTATATATATGTACCAGAGATATGCTATAAGCTTTGTTGCAAATCACTTGGAGATGATTTACGTGAGGACACCTGAGACCAACAAAGCCATCCATGTTGTTTCAAGTGGGTTCAAAGCTGTTCTTACTTGGCACAATTTGCGAACACTTCATGTGTCTAACCAATACTATTATCCAATTTTATGTGAAAAATCTCATACGGGCCATACCGATTTTATATTTTTCAAGGCATGTTGTGAAGCTTGTGAAAGACAAGGTGTAAAAACAGAAATCAAGTTGGTCATTTAAAAGACGACTATGATGTGCATACTACATTTGAGGGTGACAATAATGTTTTGATGCAGTAAGGCTAGCTACGGAACATAATCAATGCTGCAACTTTCTTTCTTTTTTTCATACAATATGCCTTATTCGTTCTTATGTGAAATTTAGGTGAGCAAAGCACTTTTTGCTGAATACGTATCGTGTAAGTGGAGTAATAAACCACTTGAAGGATTGGGATTTGAACATATGAAAAATTGTCGAATTGTATTGCCAACTCAACTCACATCTTCTACCATCGGATGCATCCAGTTCCAAGTCATAACTCATATGCCTCCTCAACAATATTTCACTCGGGAGAAAATGACAAATGAAGTTGCACGACTTCAAGGGAGATGAGGAAGAGAGAGTTCTCATTTCTTTTAGTTAGAATTTCTTCTCACAAAAATTTGGTTGCGTTTATCATGTACTAATGGTTCTCTGCTCCTTTTAACATCTCCTCTATGTTTGCAGAAACGTCAACTTCTAAAGACCTAAGTAAAGCCTTAACATCTCCTCTATGTTGGCACATTTTCTTCGTCTGAATCTTTCACTAACGAAGAAGCCGATGACGATGCTGTAATTGCCAATCATAGGTAAATTCACTCACATGTCGAAGCACTTTTACTCTCATTTGTTTGGGATTCATCTTCAAGCTCTATTGTATTCGCAATATAGGTATTTGTTCTTTTGGTTAAACTTTGGCGTCTTTAAATCATGTTTTCCACATCATATTTTAGGTTAAGAAACGAAGGCTTGTTCATCTACAACTAAATTTAGAATCAGTCATAAGAGAAGCGTGGGGGTGTGGCTTCGGTAATATTTTTAGTAGAAATGTTAGGTTAAAAGCAATCTTTTGACAACTACCTATACTTTTGTTTCTGTCATATGTTCTCTTGTGGTTACTTACGAACCTGTTATGCTTGCAGAAGCATCCTCAAGCAAGAGCGCATGCGAGCACCCATGTTCCTTTGGAAACATGTGCTTTGTTTGTGGCAAAAAATAGGAAGAAACCAATGTTTCATTTATTTACATAAAAGGTATGTGCATTAATCTATTCAATTTCTTTACAAATTTTAGTAGGGTTCCAAGTGTTAGTTATGATTCATGAGTTTCTGGAAATATGTTTTCTTAGGATATAAGGCTCAATCAAGATGAAGGCTTCCAGTTTCGTGATTCGGATATGAGATTCTTGCAACGCCAACAGAAGTTATGTTTAGTTCTCGATTTAGACCATACTTTGCTTAATTCAATCATACTTAAGGACCATAGACCAAAGGCGGGTTAATACAAAAGCAAAACACGTTCTCTTCATGGTGTATACATTCTACTACTTTGTTTTGGTGTTTTCAAATGGTAGATATACTTTTACATTAGATTTAACAAAGCACATGTTTCCACAGGACCATAGATTTAACCAAACCTCAAAATTCTGGCGGGTTACCTTGGTCGAACAATTATGTTGTTTCCAATGAGTTTTGTTGTTACCATAGAATGAAAACAAAAAGCTGTCAGTATTGAACCAAAACTCAAAATTATGTAAATAACTAAATGTTTGAATTCGTGTCTTGATTCATTAAATGGTCGGTATAGAAGGATTTAGTCGATTGTTGAGCTTAATCATGGCGGGTTACTTGGTCGAACAATTATGTTGTTTAGGTAATTGGATAAATAGGTAAATTTTTATTTTAATTAACTGATCAATAATGCAGATTTCTTTTGATTTTTTTCGAGGTTTGTGTTGATATTTGAGATTGTACTTCATAATCACTAAGAAGACATGTTTTTTTTAATCAAAATCAGAAAATTTAGAGATGAAACTTAATATGGTATCAAATCCGGGAAGAGAGAGAGAGAGTTCCAACTAGAGAGAAGGAAGAATAAAAATCCCACTAAATTTTATGTATACAAATTATGACTTATTTGGAGATGAAATTTAACATGGTATCAAACTTAACATGGAAGAAACAAAAAAAAAGATACAAAATAAGAAGAAGAAAACCGATAGATGGAAAGGGTGAAGATGAGGAAAGAGACTGAAAAAATCAGAAGAATAAGAAGTTGGAAAAAACAAAGACGATAAAGAATAAAAATAGAAGACGAAGACGATGAAGAAGGAAAAGGAAAAGACGAAGAAGATGAAAAACAAAAAGATAAAAAAAAAGAAGTTGGAAAAGACAAAACCGATAAAGAATACTATGAAATAAATGAGGAAAAAGACGAAGAAAAAGGAAAATAACAACCAGAAGAAGAATAAGGAGATGATCGATTATGAAAGTATGGCGACATATATGATATATTGTTTATGATTTAATTGATAAAACATCTCTGCCTGCGCAAGGTGGAAGAAGGAAATGACATGGAAGAAAAAAATGGATACAAAATAAGAAGAAGAAAACAGGAAGATGGAAAAGGTGAAGATGAGGAAAGAGACCGAAAAAATCAAAAGAATAAGAAGTTGGAAAAGACAAAGACGATAAAGAAGAAAAAATAGAAGACGATGACGATGAATAAGGAGAAGAAAATGACGAAGAAGATGAAAAACCAAAATATAAAAAAGAGAAGTTCGGAGAAGACAAAGCCGATAAAGAATTATATGAAATATATGAGTAAAAACCAAAGAAGATGAAAAATCAAAAGATAAAAAAGAGAAGTTCGAAGAAGACAAAGCCGATAAAGAATAATTCGAAAAAGGAGAGGAAAAAGACGAAGAAAAAAAGAAAATAACAACCATAAGAAAAATAAGAAGATGGATCAAATATGAATGTATGGCAATGGATATGATCTATTGTTTATGATTTAATTGATAAAACCTCTATGCCCGCGCAAGGTGGAAGAAGGAAATGACAAGGAAAAAAAACGGATAGAGAATAAGAAGAAGAAAACCAGAAGATGGAGAAGGTGAAGATGAGGAAAGAGACCGAAAAATAGAAGAATAAGAAGTTGGAAAAGACAAAGACGATAAAGAAGAAAAAATAGAAGACGAAGATGATAAATCAGGAGAAGGAAAAGACGAAGAAGATGAAAAACCAAAAGATAAAAAAGAAAAGTTTGGAAAAGACAAAGCCGATAAAGAATAATATGAAATATATGAGGAAAAAAACGAAGAAGATGAAAAACAAAAAGATAAACAAGATAAGTTCGAAGAAGACAAAGCCGATAAAGAATAATTCGAATAATATAAGGAAAAAGATGAAGAAAAAGTAAAATAACAATTAGAAGAAGAATAAGAATATGGATCGAATATGAATGTATGGTGATGGATATGATATATTGTTTATGATTTAATTGATAAAATATCTCTACCCGTGCAAGGTGGAAGAAGGAAATGACATAGAAGAAAAAAGCGGATACATAATAAGAAGAAGAAAACCGGAAGATGGAAAAGGTGAAGATGAGGACAAAGACCGAAAAAATCAGAATAATAAGAAGTTGGAAAGGACAAAGACGATAAAGAAGAAAAAATAGAAGACGAACACGATGAATAAGGAGAAGGAAAAGACGAAGAAAATGAAAAACCAAAAGATAAAAAAAAAAAGTTCGGAGAAAAAAAAAGCCGATAAAGAATAATATAAAATATATGAGTAAAAAAGACGAAGAACATGAAAAACCAAAAGATATAAAGAGAAGTTCGAAGAAGACAAAGCCGATAAAGAATAATTTGAAAAAATTAGAAAAAGACGAAGAAAAAATAAAATAACAACCAGAAGAAGAATAAGAAGATGGATCGAATATGAATGTATGGCGACGAATATGATCTATTGTTTATGATTTAATTGATAAAACATCTTTGCCCGCGCAAGGTGGAAAAAGGAAATGACATGGAAAAAAACGGATACACAATAAGAAGAAAAAGATCAGAGGATGGAGAAGGTGAAGATGAGGAAAGAGACCGAAAAAATCAGAAGAATAAGAAGTTGGAAAAGACAAAGAAGATAAAGAAGAAAAATTAGAAGACGAAGACGATGAATAAGGAGAAGAAAAATACGAAGAAGATAAGAAACCAAAAGATATATAAAAAAAGTTCGGAGAAGACAAAACCGATAAAGAATAATATGAAATATATGAGGAAAAAGCCGAAGAATATGAAAAACCAAAATATAAAAAAGAGAAGTTCGAAGAAGACAAAGCCGATAAAGAATAATTCAAAAAATATGAGAAAAGACGAAGAAAAAAAAATAGCAACCATAAAAAGAATAAGAAGATGGATTCAATATGAATGTATGACGAATGATATGATATATTGTTTATGATTTAATTAATAAAACCTCTCTGTCTGCGCAAGGTGGAAGAAGGAATTGACACGGAAGAAAAAACAAACGAATACAGAATAAGAAGAAGAAAACCGGAAGATGGAGAAGGTGAAGATGAGGAAAGAGACCAAAAAATCAGAAGAATAAGAAGTCGAAAAAGGCAAAGACGATAAAAAAGAAAAAATAGAAGACGAAAACGAAAACGATGAATAAGGAGATGGAAAAAATGAAGTAGATGAAAAACCAAAAGATAAAAAAAAAAAATTCGGAGAAGACAAATCCGATAAAGAATAATATGAAATATATATGAGGAAAAAGACAAAGAAGATGAAAAACCAAAAGATAAAAAAGAGAAGTTCGAAGAAGACAAATCCGATTAAGAATAATTCGAAAATATGTGGAAAAAGACGAAGAAAAAGGAAAATAACAACCAGAAGAATAATAAGAAGATTGATCGAATATGAATGTATGGCGGCGGATATGATATATTGTTTATGATTTAATTGATAAAATATCTCTGCACGCGTAAGGTGGAAGAAGGAAATGACATGGAAGAGAGAAAAAATGGATACAGAATAAGAAGAAGAAAACCGGAAGATGGATAAGGTGAAGAAGAGGAAAGAGCCCAAAAAATTCAGAAGAATAAGAAGTTGGAAAAGATAAAGACGATAAAAAATAAAAAAAATAGAAGACGAAGACGATGAATAAGGAGAAGGAAAAAACGAAGAAGATGAAAAACCAAAAGATAAAAAGAGAAGTTCGGAGAAGACAAAGCCACTAAAGAATAAGAAGAAGAAGGCAGCAGAAGAATTTGAGGATGAAGATGGGACGAAGAAAAACCAAAAGAATAATAAGCCAGAGAACGAAGACGATGAAAAATGAAAACCAGAAGAGATAGACGAAAACAAACCGAAAGAGATAGACGAAAACTAACCGAAAGAGAAAGAAGAAGAAGAATTGTTGGAGAAGACAAAGATGATAAAGAAAAAGAAGTAGAACTCAAAGACGATTAAGAAGAAGAAGAAGAAAAAGAAAAATAAATCAAAGATGATAAAAAGAAGATGGAAAAGACGAGGAATAATCGATTAGAGCGAGAGACACTTACGACAAAATGGAAAGAGAGTTCTAGCGATGGAGAGATAAAAAAGAATTGCTTTACATATGATGTGTGAGTGAATGAAACATTATTCAATATGTTTTCGAGCTCGATGATTGTCATTGCTTTATTTCGTATTTTTTTATGAATAATATTGGTTGTTATTATTATTTTTTTTTTTGGATTGATCGTAAATTTAACATTGTTGTTATATTTGTGCTTAATTTTTTATCGGTAACAAAATTAATAACTTAATGATGTAATTGATTTATGAAACCTATCCGCCCGCGCAAGGCGCGGGTACCTACCTAGTATATACTTAAAGTTAATGAATCAAGCCCAAGAAATGATAGTTTTTTTTTTTTTCCGGCAAATCAAATATATTGATATATCATAAGAGTCACATATTCTTCGATAAAGGAATCGAAACGTTTCAAAGATGAACTGACGGAAGCCAATCGGAAAATTCCCGAATGGAATGAAACCAACACAAATACTCCTGGGCCGTTGCCGGATTATGGTCGGAACGAGACTCTCCCGGAAAGAGAGAAAAAGAACGAGATTTTGAAATTGAAACTTCAAAATCATCAATCTAGTTTTATTTGAGAAATAAAAACCTAACTACAAATAAACAAAAGAAAAAAAAGAGTACGACCGACGCGTCGGCTGGTGGTTGTGTCAAAGAGAAGAAAACGGTTTGTCTTCGTAAGAGAATCGCCCATGTGGGAGAGAAGAGAGAAAACGGATGCCCAATAAATGATAGTTTTGTAGATTTTTTAGTTACTTGTGATATTTAAAAAGAAAGATGTGGAATAATAAGCTCCAACGGGTTGTGAACGAAAGGAATAAGTGGAATAAGTTGAATCATGATGAGTGGAATAAAAATGAGCGGAATAATGGTATTGAGTTGAATAAGTTGAATGAAATGAATAAATTGCAGAGACATAAATAGTTAAGATAAATGACAACTATTTAGAGGAATAAAGAGGAATATAAAATTTAATATTAAATTTCTTTAACAATATCATAAAAGTTATATAATTTGACATTAAAACTTAATAATTATGATAATATATTTAAAATAAGTTAAAGTTAAAAATAATTGTCATAAGAAGATAAATTCTTTATTGCAATTCATATAAAAAGTAAAAAAAAAATATTTTTAAAAATAAATTTTAACGTTGATGACGAGAACCACGACGACTTGCAGACCATATATGTTTAGCAATTTGATCACGAACAATATCTATTAATTTAGATGATTTTGCAATAATTAAATATCTATAAAAAAATTGAGCTGATTTTGTGTAATTAAATATCTAATAATTTTAAAAAAAAAATTTAAAAAATTTATTCCTAAGTTGTTACTCAGCTGTATTTTGAAGGATAACAAATTTCAGGGGAATTAACCATTTTTAACTTATTATGTGGGCTTTATTAATTTTTAGGTGAATGCAATTTTGGCTCAAATGGTAAGTTTTTAGAGTAAAACAATGGAATCAATGATTCAACTCATTTTTATTCCTCTATTATGTCAACTAGTAGGAGCCATAGATTATATATATAAAGTAACCAAATTCAAATATGTTCAAAAACAGAGTTTTATATATTTCCTATGGCCAAATTGGTATATAACACATCCATTTTTGTCTCTAAGCCCAGAGAGCAAGAAGTGACATAGAGGCAGAACCCAAAACCAAAGCCACAAAACACAGCTTCTTAAGCCTCGAACCCGATTCACCGGCCGTCGTCAACATCTTGTTATGGAAGAAATCCAATGCAATTAGGTCGACCAAGGCCATGTATATAAGAATCCCTGAAGATAGTGATCCCAATAAACCTTCCATTATCAATGCGTTCGGGTTCTGGTCATCGTAACCCGTCGCTGCGAAAATCATCATCCCTAGTACTATCCCGAGAGGCGTCGTTACCGCGAACATCAAGCACATATACACCAATGTCCCTGCCTTAAACCCCGCCTGAATAAAAATATCAAAACCAACTATACTCAATCCTAAGTTATCCTTCAAATTATGCTATAGAAAAACAATCTTGTTTTAAGTTTTGGTTATTGATATATAGATACCGAATGACACTTGGTTTGGTTTGATATAGTTTCGTGATTTTTTTTTTGAATGACTAGGAGGTTCTAGACCAAAGCTCGTATATCTCCAGGCCTCCCGGGACCAGAGCATCAGTTGTATGTTTTGGTTCATATATCATATTAATATCATCAGAATATCGCGTAATCGAGTTTTATTGGTACAGTTTCGGTTTGGATCAGTTAAACCGGAATCAATCAACACTCTGGTTTTTTTTTTTGACATCTTCTCTAGTTAGAATGTTGACATAATATGATATGCAAAAATGTCAACATCTATCTAACTATATACTTATTCAACATCGTCTCTAGTTAAAGTATCTGTTTTCTCGGTATATATTAATGTTCGATTAAATAGTTTCAACTCTAAGAAGTAATGCGCATTAATTAGAGTTAATCCAAAGAAAAACTGACCTGAGCGATGCAACCACCAAGTCCCAAGCCTTCGAAAATCTGATGAAACGAAAGAGCAGCGATCAAAGGTCTAATGGTACACTGATTCTGTGACATTCCCATGGTTACACCAATTATCACTGAGTGAAATATAATCCCAATCTCAAGAACTTGAGACACTAATCTTTGTTTCTTCCTCACTATTTCCTCCTCACTATTTTCTTGTATTTCCAAATCAGCCCCAAACTTCCCTTCTTTCATCTCTAAACCCCCAACCGCCGCAGCCACCGGTATATACTCCATTCCCCCTCCACCACCACCACCGTGTCCCATATGTTCACTCGCCGTTAAATCAACCAACAACGCCGTTATAGCTCCGATCATCGTCACCAAACCGGCGAACGGAAAATCTCTCCAGGGATGACGAGATGACACCTGGCAATCGGCGAGCGACTCGAACGCTTCCGGCAAGACGTGGACGAGCGACGTAGAGAGAATCACGCCGGCGGCGAAACATTTTATGACGAGGATCGCTTTGTCGTAGAGAGGCTTCCCGTGGAAGTAACGAGCGAGGAGAACAGGAGCAGAAATCCCGAAAACGCTTGTGAGGAAGATGACGAAGACGGAGATGAGCTTTAGATGAGCCGCTGCTTCTCCGTCTCTACATGCCGCGGCTCTAATCGCCGCCTCTGTTCCGGTGACGCAAGAGGCCATTGATTGTGGAAGAAGAAGAAGCAGAAGCTTTTCGGAAGAAGACGGAGAGAGAGATTAGAATTGGCTAGTGCGCGGACCACGATAGTAATGGAAGTTTATTCAATTAGAACTCTAAAGTCCTTTTGTAGGACCCACTTACCACGTCAAACGGTTATTAAAGAAAGTGCGTTGTTGAGTAAGACTTCCAATTTCCAAAATGCAAAACTTTAAACCCTTTTGTTTTTTCGTCCAAATTGCAAAGAAAGTGCGTTGTTGAGTCTATTGGTTTACCAAATTTTTTTATTAATGTTTATACATTAGAAGATTTGGATTTCGATTCTTAAAGAACGTAATTTCTTCAGATTAATGGAAGTAAACTTATAAAGAAATCTTCAGCATGGTGCAAGTGAAACTGTTCATCGTGATTGCAGAGATTATAGAGCGGGTAGCATTGCTCATTGTATAATTGTTTTTGTAATAGTTCTCGTAATTTGTTTAGTGTTGAAACAAAAAAAATTGCATAAAACTTAAAAAGGAAAAAAATTATCTTTCCTTTCATTTTGTTTTGTTTTTATTGTACTGTATTTGGCTTTTTTTTTGTTTTTTGTTTCTCTTTTGCTTTCTTAAGAGGAAGAAGACGACGACATTTAACAACTGAGATTACTTCTCCTCTGTTCTAACTTCCAAGTACATATCATGGGCCCTTTAAAGGCCCATTTTGGCTGAAGCCCAAATCTTTTGTGATTTGAGAAGTTCGACTACGACTTGTTCTTTTTCCTTTCTGGGTGTTGACCAATGACCGTTGACCATCGTCCTATGGACCTTTCCCAACTAATTAGTTTTCATTTTCAACATATAAAGCCCACTGGGATAATCATCAATTTGTGTCAACAACAAAGCAAAGATAACTCCTACTTACTCAGTTTCAAATTAAGTGTAGTTTTGACACAAATTAAGAAAAGAATTAACTATTTTAATTTACCTTTATTTGACTATAAGAATTCTATAAGATCTAATTTTTTTTTTATTAATTTGAAGGTAAAAAAGTGATCAGTATTAACACAGTTTACAGTAAAACTTATATGTAAAAATGGTTTTTTTTTTATCTTGAATAAATTTTACATTTAATTAAAAAAAAAAGAGTGATCAGTATTGGTATACCAAGACCATTAGACCTTTGGTCGTAATGGTACATACCATTATGGTTTTATACAGTTTCGTTTCTCATTCGATTTCTTAGAAAAATTAATTTAAAAAGATTAGATTTTCACCGGTTCTCTTCAATTCAATTTTGGTTACGATATGAAAAAAGAGGAAAACAAAATCAAATTAGAATATTTTCTCTTTGATTCTGTTTTTGGATTGAGTTCTTTTTTTTTGTATGGTTCCGATTGGTACCGTTTAAACCATAATGAGCATCTCTAGTTAGCAGTGTTCAAGAAAGCATTAAAAGTTAAGCCTGCTGCGAACTAGCACCTAAAACACTTAATATATATATATATATGTGTGTGTTTAAAAGTTGCTCTTTTTGCTATATAATATCATAAAAAAGTAAACTTCAAATTTTAGGTTTTCATCATCTTAATATGAGATACTTATTAGAAACACAAGTTTTAAAAACTACATTTTTAATTTAAATAAAAATATGTATTAAATTTACAAAACGCTTAAGCCACTTAGATCGTTTAGGCGCCGTTTAGATAACTAAACTCCGCCTAGACCGCCAAATTTTCATTTCCACTTAAACTCATTACCTAACATGTAATCGCCATAGTGAAAATATATAGTGCTTAGACGTCTAGACCGCTTTCTTGACCACTGCTAATTATAATGTTGACATTTTCTATGATATATGCAAAACTTATTCAACGTTTTTTTAATTTAAATTTATTATTTAGAAGTCATAACCAAGACAAAGTATCTTTAATGTTCCCTAACATTTTCAACATATAAAATTGATTTGCATTAATTAGCTAAGAGATTGGTTCGGAACTTTTAATCTAATATTTTTTTTTTGTCAACCTTTTAATATAATATTTTGTACTAATATTGATTATGTGTCATATACTGATATATAATTTTAAATGTTGAAGTTTGCATGAATACGTTGTAGACGACAAAAGAAAAATTTGAAGAAAGAAACTAACATGAACTGATGAACGATGCAGCCACTAAGGCCCTTAATTCCTCGAAAATCTGGTGAAACAAAAGAGCAACGATCAAAAGTCTAATAATATACTGACCGAGGTAACTCTTGGACCGAAATCCGGATTAATCTCCCATTTCTGTTGAAAACCGAATATTATTGCCATTTAATGTAAACCATCTACAATAGCTAAGAGGGAATCACAATAGTTTTTTTTAATGGTGAAACTTGATTCATAATCTTAACCCACACATCGAGTATTCCACTCACTCGAATAGAACACTAGGCCACATGCTCTTGGTTGGTTGGTATATTTGTCTGATATATTCACACAGATCATTAGACCATTACGTTTTTACAATGTAAAAACAAGATTTTGTGACTAAATTTTTGATATAAGATTGACATTGTAAAAACTAAAAACGTGCTCAAACTAATAGTATATCTAATATGTTAAAATATTATCAGGTGTGTCTAAACCGTGACTAACTAGCCACGAAAAAATTTAGTCACGATGCTATAGACAATATTTTTTCGTGACTTTCCGTGGCACACTATTTTTTCGTAACTTTCTGTAGTTATATTATCATATAGCCACGAAATTTAGACATTAGCCACAAAAAATTTCGTGGCTATATGGTGTTTTTTTACTATTGTGTGTAACATATGTGAATTTTGGTATTTATGCAGTCCATTCTTGTATACCTATATGTACAATGTTATGTACTCAGAGAACACACTTATTATTTTTTAATGAGTAGAAAGTTCTAAGTCGAAGTTCGTACATTCCGCATATTAGAAATTAAAATATTATTATATGTCTCGTCCTAAGTGGCACATGATCTTGCGACCTCTATACTTTGTCCGTAATATTTTTTCAATCAAGCTAATTAACGACACTTGGTGAACGTACTTATTATTCACTCAAGCCCAAAACTATTTGAAAATTAAAATCAAAATTAGAAAATGAACCAATAATTGGTTCGACTTACGCAGAAAGAAGGGGCGTATAAAGTACACTCACCTTCCTTGTTTGGCAAGAGGACATCAACACCTAACTCTGGACTGTTTTATCCTTCTAGGGTATTCAGATTATGACTGTTGATTTGAAGCCTCCCACACAAACACAATTGAGCGATTGGGTGATTAATATTTCATATCCACGGAAAATTATTGATTTATGTCTATTGGTTGATCAGCATTTCCTTAGATATGTTATCAAAACAAAGACATTGCATCAGATGGCTAGCTAGTGAAGTTGACATGTTCCTAACATGTGAAGTAAATGATCAAATAAAGTGGACTATGTAGCTATCAATAATGTATAACATAAAAACATTTCAGGATTTCTCCTACTTACCGGTACAGCGGAGTTACCCCAGATAATGAAAAGATGAAAGAAAATGGTTTGATCTGAATCAGCTAACAAAACGAGCAAAAATATATTTGAGCATGATTTGAGTGTTTTAAAGAACAGATCAGTGATCTCTTAACATAGTACTTGTTTAGGTTACGAAAATATTGTACTAGATTAAGACCATTATCGGACCTTCCAACTACATTAAGCTCGAGTGGGTGATGCGCGAGATGTCCTATGAATCTACTACGAGGTTAATTTGGTATGACCTTTTGAATGTGCTATTTAATGATGGCTTCAGTTCCGCCTAGTATAGGTCCATTGATAGAAGATGATTATATTTAGAAGGTATCATGATAAGAAGATTTCCAAAAATTTTTTTTATGTTTAACCATATTTCCACGTGTCATATGATGATTCGTCGATTCCTAAATATGAAAACATTGTCTTCAACAATATATATTAAATAGAAGTTTCATATTTCTAATATTATCAAAATATATGTCAAAACTAAACAATAATTGATATATGTTAAAAAAATTAGTGAGTTTTTTTTTTTTTTGGGTCAAACAAAGTAATTAGTGAGTTTTGTTAAATCTACAATTTCAAAAGGAAAAAAACTTACTGAGTCAATCTCATCCACGTTAGATTTAGGGATATCAGGATTTGTAATTCAATTTCAATCTCAATGAAATCAGTCTAAGAATTCTGTTTCAACAACTTTTTGTTCTTTGTTTCAGCTCCAATAAATTCATCATCTCATTATATTTGTCGACATTCATGTGTTATTGGGTCGCTAGAAAATGAAATTTAAGCGATTAATTAATTAATGAATTCTATGCCGTGAATTTAATACACAATCCAAATATATAATAATTGAGTACCCACCATATCATCCATGAAGGTTATCTGTTAAGTTAAAAGTGATACCATTAATGAAGAGTGTGCACTAAATAAGTTACATTATCTATAAATATAATTGTATATGAGGAAAAAAAAATTAAGTATCGGCTGTAATAAAATTGACAATGTTGTGTGTAAAGCTAAACTTGGCGGTATGAACATGTTTTAGATACCACTTCATATTGACGTCAAAAGAAAACAAAAAAACTTCAACAACAATTTCGTCCACTCAATTTAGTAAGACTAAATATATAAACATAAATGTAAGTGTACATGAATTTGTGCGAGCCATATGAATATCACATGGAGAAATTCGACTTATCAGGAAATGAGTTATATCTATCTTTAAATTATAGGACGGCCCATCAATAAAAATTTGGTTTTAATAAACCTAATAAAAAGGGAACATGAAGAACCACATAACCGACACGACCAATCTCATTCGTATTGATTTTATACAATATTGAGATATATATGTACATTACAAATTTACGATAACATTAAAAAAAAAGTTGATTTCATCAAATAAAATGCATATGGAAAATGACTACTCCTTAACTACTTTATAGCTCTCAAACTAGATAGTAAGAATGCCAAGGACAACAAATGGTGGCACCTACTTGAGGAAATCTTTTTTAGATTTATTTATTATATATGGAGAACGATGATTTACCTAAACTATCGTACATTAGTTCTCGAAACAAGACAAAAAAATAATAATTATATAACTATATGTAGGGTTCATTTCTCTCGCTATGTCATGCCACACAAAATGCAAACTCAAACCCCACAACATGTCTTGGATTCATATAGATTAATTATCTTAACGTTTTGTGAGTCGTCTATGGTTTGATTGTAGTTTGTTGATATGACCGTTGATTTTGTAGGATTCGACAGTTGGGGATTCGGCGGTTGACATCTAAGCTTTTAGCATTTGATTGAATGTCTTGAAAACAATTAGGGTTCGTTCATTAATATTACGGAACTAGATTACTTCTATCTCTTGAAAATTATATTTGAAGACATTATAAGCGTAATGTTTATTTTACGTTTTCTAAATGTACGTGATGATTCCCTTGCAAAACATGCTTATGTACGAGGTATTCTATTTTTCTAGGTAAGCCAAAGAGAGTCGGTAGGGATTTCGCAAAACATGCTTATACACGAGGTATTCTATTTTCCTAGGTAAGCCAAAGAGAGTCGGTTGGGATTGTTCCATAAAACCACCATTTTGCCGACCGAAACTTGATCTAAATAAATGAATTATTAAAAAAAAAAAAATGACTGAAACAATAGAACCAATAAAATCAAGTGGGAGAATTATCAAGCAACAAAAAAAAAAAAAACACAATTTCACTAAATAGTCATGGAGTTGCATTATTTCTTTAATATCCTATCCACTATCCTTACGAAATAGCGAAATAATTTCGATAAATTATCAGTCAAACACGCAAATCAATTTCCTTAGCTAGCTTAGCTATACATCTCTTGGATCCACAAAGAGAGACCGCGATTTCGAACTGAATGACATTTTGGTAATTTCAGTCAAACTAGACATCTTCTCATCACACTTCAACGGTTTGATGCACCATGTATCATCGTCACACGAAAGCATTTTCCAATGCGGAACACATCTCCTCAGAGAATCATCATCGCCGTCGCGTTCTCCGTCGACCTCTACCACCACGACTTTACACGCGCCACCATCGTCTAACGCAGCCATGTTATGAACGTGCTCACACAAAGCCCTAACGAGTTTCCCACGTAACGGACCTTCCGCGTGAACACCGTAAAGGAAATAAAAACCAAACGGATTAAACAGATCAGGTAACGCCGTTAAGCCCAAGAACGGGAAGAATCTACCGACAAAGTTGCAAACTTTGGTGAGAAGCAAATAGCTCAAAGGAGCTTTCTCGATCCTAAGTTTGAAGACTTTGCTACTGTCCCACACACTAAGAATTGCCCAACTTCTGGTGTTGTCGTTGTTGTTGTAATAAGCCACCCATGTCCCGATACTTAACTTGTTCCGCAGGATTTTGTCTATGTCCCCTGGGAAAAAATCTGTCGTTGATGCCACATGTCTCCGGTACCATGATGCAGCTTCTTTCACCTGTCACTTAAAGAATTGATATTAATGTTAATCTATTCCATGTGAGCTTACTTAAGTTAGTTAACTTTAAAAAAAAAAAAAAAGTTAGGTAACTTTATGCTATACAATTTGTGTTGTGGTTTATTTTAAGCTCACATTTTAAGTGATGAAACTAGAATTTTTTTGTTGTAAATCAACTTGGAAAGTATAAATGTAAACGACCATAAACTGATTTCCTAGCTTTATCGTTATATTATTTAGAAAAGAAAACTGAAATATATTCACAAAATGAACTTTTTCTAAACTAATGCAATGTGTAGTAAAATCACCTTTAGCTTCCTTATTCCGATATCGGAAGGCGGTTTCAAACCGCGACCGGGGTTGACCGGATTGGCCAGGATTGCCGGGTTTCTGAAGACGACGTAGCCAAGTCTTCCGACGAAGAGACCAAGAGATGCCTCATTGTCCTTTTGGGTGGCCATGTAAGCATAGTCAGCATTGTGAGCCACGAACCATTCCTCAAGCTTTCTCACTAGAGTCGAACCAATGCCACGGCGTCGATAAGGTGGCAAGACTCTGAGACCAAGAACGTAACCCACTTTCACTGACTTATCATGAAACTCCACTGGCTTTACTGAGCCTTGTATGGAACCCACCAGCTTGTTCCCAACTTCTGCCACCTATTAATTAACGAACATTAATCTAATAAACGTTATTTATATAAATCAAATACTTGACTAATTATTTTGGATCTGTAATAACATATATACATAAGGAAATTAGCACATCTAAAATTTATCAAACCCATGCGTTTTTCGGCTGATAGAGTCATCTCTATAATATTATTTAAGAAGATATTTTTAAAAATGAACTTTGTTTTGTAAGTTATTACATGAAATGCCATTACAAATAACAAAATATAATTGAAATAGGAAATGATATAATAGTCTTTTAAAATTATTGATTAGAATATGAAAAATATATATTTTGCATTAAAGATGTTATTTTTTAATTCATTTCTTAATTATTTTTAATACTATATATTTTAAAATAATAATCAATTCATATATATTCAAAGAAAAAAAACTATTCAAAATATTGCTATATTTTTCACTATAATTTATTATATTTTATTTGAATATATATCAAAACAAAAGTTGAAAAATATTTTATTAATTTTATAAAAAGTTAGACACAAGAAAACTATATTTTTTAAGAGTTTATAAATTAACAACAAAAATTAGAGTCATTTAACGATGCATATTAGAGTTATGTTTTTAAAATTATAAGTTTTTGCGGGTTAACCCGAATAATATTTTAATTCACTGCAAAACGGGTTAAATAAACAAATTATTACAAATTGACAACTTTATCTATAATCAATAATAATTAGTTATATATATTCTAAAATTCAGATAAAATCAATTTTCTTAAATTTCAAAACAATTTCGTTAAAAAAAATTACCCGCGCTATAATTAGCACATGTTAAATCCTAGTATATGTATAAATTTATGTAGCTAGAAACAACAATTATATATATAATATTAATACATATAATATATAAAGTTGTATATATAATCCATACTTCAGAGAAATGTCTTTTGAAAATTTTTACACATATTAAATAAAATATATAGACATATTTAATACATCTTTAATTCGTTTAGTTTTATATAAAACAAGGAATAACTAAGAGAAGAAGAAATTAAGAGAGGGAAATAGAGAGAAATAAACCAGCATAGTGTAGAGAGGAGTGTTTCGGATCCTGCATATGGGATCGCCTAAAGTGTCTGTGAAGAGAAAAGTTTGGTCGTGACCAATCTCACAACTTTTCTGCACACACTCCATTTCAATTCTGTCCCTACGATCATCGTAGCATCTAACCACCACCTCTTCATCATCTTCTTCCTTCCATTGCCCCACCATTATCACACTCTCTCTCTCTTCTCTATATATATAAAATATATAATCAGAAATGAAAAGAGGTATAAAAAGAGTTCATACGAGGAGAAGACCCAGCCTATGCTATATTGCGGACTATTTATTATAGAGCTTGAAAACTTCACGTTTATCTTCTTTTTTGGGGGGCAACTTCACGTTTTTCTAATTAATGATATATATATATGAAAATGTTATCAGTTTTAGTCCAATCACATCCTTCGACATCTTTTTTTTGGCTCTGACCTAGTGATGCTATTAATTGTTTAATTACCAGAAACTTCATAAATCATACATAGAAATCTTAATATTTTTAACAAGTTTTTAAATATAGTTGACCAACAATCTGTAATTTAAAATCTTGACTTGGAAGGAAAAGGAAACTATTTCGATACATACACACAATTTGGAAGTTAATTAACTGTGCGCACGACTAGAATATATAATAGATAGCTCATTAAGTCATTATTGCTTGTAAATTGTTAAAACAAATTACCAAATTTGATAGTTTAATTGATTATAGGAAAATAGTTTATACTGCCAGCTCAATTTGGACACTCCAAAAAGGTCTTCACGATCGAAAAAAGCATCATATAATTTGAAAAACTTATCAATAATATGCTATAGTTAAATTTTCTGATGAAGTATTTTGCAAAGTAACAATAAACTTTGAAACCAAGTGGTGGGGTGGTTCCCATTTGATGGGAAAGTCGCCATGTTGGTCTAGACCAAAGATCGATTCTCCCCAAATGCGAAATTATCAAATCATTCTATTTGATCAGCCGAAATGGTACCATATCTAGGCCCATTAAAAAACCTAAAAATGTGCTACTCGGCGATATCATTTTTCATAGAAATTAGTTTGGGCCCTTTCATAAGTTGGGAATCATCCCATGTTAAAAAAAAAAAAACAATAAGAACTTTGTTGCTCATTCAATAATGAAATTTAGCGATGATTTGGCTGCCAGAAAATAATTTTGCAAAATATAGCAACGATAGCTTTGAGAGAATCATGTCACTAAATCCACCAAAAGTACACTTTCATATTTATTATAATATAAAAAACATATATTTTTTTTTATAAAAAATTCTAAAATTAGTCGAAGAACTGATTTACATTAAGGTGTTAAATAAATCTGAACTGTTTTTGTTTTTTTGGGTCGAAGAACTGATTTACATTAAAGGTTTTTTTTTTTTTTTGGGTCAACCACATTAAGGTTTGTTTTTATTAGAAAAAATATGTATTTTATATTTGACTAACAACGTTATATATGCGCAATGACAAATAACAAAAGATATGCGCAATGTTAAAAACTATATTAGATGTTAATGGGATGTTCGAACAAAGTTTTATCTAGTCAATTAAGTGATGATTAATCAGAGACTTATTTTTTATATAATTTTTATTTTTAATTAATTATGCAATATAGAATATTAAATATACATTTTAGTATATTTTCCCATTTTTTGCTATTTCCTATAAAAGAAATAATATAATTATAAAAGTATTAATCGATAATTTAATTGGACGTCCAAACAAACAAATCGTTGAAATTTTGTGAACTGATTTTTTGACCGAATTGATAGAAATTGTAGCATCTGGATAGTTTTAAGCACTTAAACAGACGCCAAACGATTTAGGTGGATGCTTAGATGTCTAGACGATCAATTTTTAAAATTCGAGATATGCGTAAATGATATTAAAGATTTCTGGTGAGATACAACACATATTTTAAAAGAGTTGTACATGTATTTTTTTGTATATTTTATGTTTTGAACGAAATAGCTATAGTGGAATAAAATTTGGTCCATATCTAATAACGACTCGAGAAGTGATCTCTCAACCTCTACACAGAAGAAGTGAACAGTAGTCGTTCTTCATTTGTCCCCTTTACAATTCAATTCTCTTTTTTCCCTTTCATGCATTATTATGTCTGTAGTTCTGCCTTGCCATTTATTATTCTTCTATATCAACAATACAAACTTTAGGACGAAATCATTTTGTAGTAGACATTATGATGTTTATTTAGCACTAGTCCGTCTATTCATTAATTAAAAATGTTTGGAACGGATCGTCTTGCATCTAGCAATTTTTGTCGAGTCATCAACCACTGTTTGCTAAGCTCAGAGCAAAAATGTTTGAAGCGTTATTTATCTATTGTTTGGTCAAATGATAAGTATTTATAAATTAGCTAGATGCAATTTTTGTAGATTATGCAACTATTTATAGATTATGAGCCTAAGTTTTACGTAAGTTTCAGTATACTCTATGTTGAATTTTCCACCATGGTCCCGTTTGTTCAGGTTTTTATTTTATATCGAATCGTACGTCTATCGCGTTTTTGCATAATTGTTAACTAATTAATTGTGTTATTGTGGAAAGAAACCAACACGGATCTGATATCATGAAATTTATTTAGCAATATTATTTGTTATAATCAATGCAAAGTTCATATAAAAACTTCTAGAACCAGATTCTGTTTATCATGCGTTTGTATTCATACATACAAATACTAGAGATATAGATAAATATAAATGCAAACTATTATAAACGTAATCGTTTTTAATTAACATAAACATTAATCAAGAAGGATAAATCTACAAAGTATCATGGATTTCACAAAAACACTTGGCAATATGACGATTTCGATCCATAAAGCTTGCACACTACATATTCTTTTTATTAATTAGTTAACTCATTAGCTTTTCCAATAGTAACTTTGGTAATAAAAATGCAAATTGTTTTTATTGATTCGTAGAAATTAAAGGTTTGGCTTTATATGTCTAATTATTGAAGTGTAGATTAATCTCTGATTTAAACAAATTGAAATAGAGTTTTATCCACACACACGCACACACAAAAATACAAATAGATGAAGAAGGAGAGAAATGGGAAACTTACCAATATTGTTACCATACAAAAAAAAAAGTTGGCAGACCAAAAGCAGTTATACAATAATATGATTGGGAGATGTTTGGAAGTGGAGAGAGAAGAAGTAGAGAACGAATCATCATCTCATCTTCACTAACTTAACTAACCAAAGCCAAAACGAATACGTAACTGAATAAAGATTAGCACTTTTTTTATTTTTAGCTTATGAAAAAGGTTTTGGGATTGATTTGATTATTTATTCTCATCTCTAGGCAATGTTTTTCTTAATAGTGTTGAGGTTAGGAGTGGTGGCCTACAAGATACTTGACATAGAGCAGCACAACCTGAATGGAGAACAATATCCTTGGATCAAATACACAAATATCCTTGGATCAAATACACAAAGAAGATTACGAATGGCTTTTTAAATGTAAAAAGTTTTGGAAAGTTAGTTTTCAGGAATCCCTAATATGTACATAAGAAATTGAGGGAAGGGGTGATTAGTGAAGGTTGAAGATGAAAACTTTAACTTTTGATTTCTTTTCAACTTAGTTTTCACAAAGACGATAAGAGATAGATTTATACACAAACTTGAAAACTTGTAAAACACTCACTACAAAAAAACACAGTTTTTTTGACTATTTTTTGCGACTACTTTTTTTAGTCACAAAAAAAAGAACGATATTGTGACTGATTTGCGACTACTCATAATGCAGAGACATAATAGTCACAAATTACTGACTAAAAAAGGTAGTCAGACAATAGTCGCATAATTGCGACTGTTTAAGGACTTGCAAAAGTAGTCCCAAATTTGTGACTGATTTGCTTCGCTTTAGAACATGCACTCGATTTTTTTTAAATAAACCTCAAATAATATTCAAAAAAATTATAAACCCTAAATTCTAAACCCTAAACCATCAAATAATATACAAAATATCAAATAAATAAACATCAAATAATAAAAAAAAATTCAACACTTACAATTTTTAAAATATAATCATTTTATAAATCCTAAAATATAAACCCTAAATCTCTAACCCTTAATCATAAACTCTAAATCTTAAATTGTAAAATATATTTTTGAACAACTATATACCCAAAATCATTGTAAAGTGATATTCAAACCTTATATGTTCTTAAAGTTTAGGGTTTAGGGTAACATGTACACTAATTTGCAAACCCAGTTTTTGTGACCAATTTGGGACTAATTTGCGACTAATTTTTAATAGTAGTCACAAAATAATTTCAAATTTGGGACTAATTTGCAACTACACTCGGTTTTTTTTTAGAAATCAATAAATTCTAAACTCAAACCACAAACCCTTAACCCTAAACCCTAAACCTCTAACACTTAATCATAAACTTGATTTAAATCTTAAATTGTAAACAACATCAAATAAGTAAACATCAAATAATATACAAAAAAATCAACACTTACAAGTTTTTTAAATATAATCATTTTATAAATCATAAATTCTAAACTCTAAACCTCTAACCCTTAATCATAAAATCTAAATCTTAAATTGTAAAATATATTTTTGAACAACTATATACTCAAAATCATTGTAAATTGATATTCAAACCTTATATGTTGATATATCATGGTTTTTACCCCGTTTAAGCCATGATATAAGTCTTTTTTATCGAGTTTTTATTCTATTATAGAGTCTTTTAGAGTCTTTTACAGGTTATAGCGCGTTTGGAGCATTATTGTAATTATTGGAGCTTTCTGGAGCAATCTGGAGCAAGGGCTGAAGTTCGTATTGCTGAGTACATGATTTCACGACAAGCATCGATCGATACCCCCTGGTATCGATCGATACTCATCGCAGCAAGACACGACCCGCGAGTTTTCCAAGACTTGAAGAATTGCAAAAGTGCCCAGAAGTCTTTAATAATTACAAGAAGACCCCAACTCGTGTTTTAGGTTATAAATAAGATTTTACAGCCACATGTTTAAGCTATGCTTTATTTTGCTTTAGTTTAAGAGAGATTTTGGTGAGAGAGACAAGTCTGATTTCCCTTCGTCCGAGATCAGATCTCAAAACCTTTGTTTCTCTTTCTGATTTTATATAGAGTATTTATTCAAACATGTCTATTGATTCAATTTCCATGTCTGAGTAGATCTCTTGTTAGGTTTGGAGATTCTCATAAGGAATTTCCTTGAATGCTAGGTTGATTAGTTATTTAGGGTTCATAATCTGAATTAGTTCTTCACCTTAGGTTGTTCTCAAAGCTAATTCTAGATTGATCACCTAGAACTTAGATCTTATGATAATTGATTAGGCACGACAGTGCGATTAATTACCTGACAGAACTTAGGGTGAGCAAATTAATTATTCGCAAAGAAATTTGGTTTAATTGATTTGTGAACATATCAAACTTGAAATTAAGGCTGATTTATTCTTAGGGATTTGCAAAGAAATTTGGGATTCTGAAGTTTAGATTTAGATAGTCTTCGCAACGACAGTTGGTTGATTATATTTTAGTGATTTGAGTTCTAGAACCGTGCGTAACCTGAACCCTGATTAGTTAGTTTATTTGCATTCATTGATTTCCTGAGAAATATCCCTGAACCTATTTTTTTCCCATCGAATACAACTCGTTTACTACTTTCTGTTTTCTGCTAAACATGAATTGCTTAGCTTAGCTTGATACTATATAATTTATTGCGTGATTTCTGTGAGTCCTTGTGTTCGACCCCTAGCTATATTACAACTACTGCTTTAGTACTGTTATGGTATTAAATTGAGCATATCATATGTTCTTAAAGTTTAGGGTTTAAGGTAACATGTACACTAATTTGCAAACCCAGTTTTTGTGACTAATTTGTGACTAATTTTTAATAGTAGTCACAAAATAGTCTCAAATTTAGGACTAATTTGCAACTCCACTTGATTTGTTTTTTTATAAAAATAGATAAATTCTAAACTCAAACCACAAACCCTAAACCCTAAACCTCTAACCCTTAATCATAAACTTGATTTTAATCTTAAATTTTAAACTAAATCTTACACATAAACATCGAATAATATAAAAAAAAATCAAAACTTACAATTTTTTTAAATATGATCATTTATAATCCCTTTTATAAATCCTAAACCTATAACCCTTAATCATAAACTATAAATCTTAAATTGTAAACTAGATCTTACACATAAACATCAAATAATAAACAAAAAAATATAACACTTACAAAAATTTCAATATAGTCATAACATCTACTAAGTGTTACATGTGTTTTATAAAGAATGATTTTGAAATATAAAAACTCTCTCAAAATTTACTTATTTTTAAGTTTTAATATATTTTTAAAATGCTAGATACACAAAATCATTGTAAAATCATATTCAAATCTTCTAGGTTCTTAAAGTTTAGGGTTTAGGATAAAAGTTTTTTTTGTCACAAAATAGTCCCAAATTTAGGACTGTTTAGCAACTTCAGTCGATTTTTTTCATTTGGTAATCACAAAGTAGTCCCATTTTTGCGACTAATTTACAACAAAATGACAAAAATAATGAAACTTTCTCATTGGTTAGTTCATTGTGACGAGGATTGAGATCCTCCACCGTTGATTGGTTTAATCCAACGGTGGATGATCTAAATTTTTTTTTAATTGAATTTATTTCTCTCTCCCACGATTTTCTTTCTTCTTCCTTCTCTTCTTTTTTCTTCCTTCTCTTCGACATCTAATTAAGTCTTTTTTTTTTCTTCCTCTAACTATTTTTTTTTCCAGATGCTCACCGATGCTATCAACGAGAAGCTTCATCATGGAGGAGGAGGAGGAGGCAGTGAGCAGAGAGGAATTGTATATCTGAAGAGGATTCGCGGAGGTCGTCGATGCGACCAAGCGGCTCTGGAGGAGTCTGACGGTGGAGATAGGAGAGGCTGGACGGATCTTTCTTCTTCCTTCTCACCAGATCGTTAATTGGCGATAAGATAAGAAGAAGAAGGAGGAGAGCCAACGAAGCATCGAGAAGCTTACCGCAGCTAAGGACGACGGACGGTGAAGAGAACCACGGACGATGAAGAGAACCACATGGAAGGCGGTGCGGAAGGAATTGGAGCCGAGATTGGAGGGAATTGGAGCTGAGATCGATCGGAATTGGAGTCGACAAGTTTTCCGTCGTTTTTCTTTTTTTTATATATATATATTTTTTATTTTAATTTTCTGTAATTAATTAATTTAATAAATAAAATTATTTTGTTTTATATTAGTCGCAAAAGAGCGACTGTTTTGCAACCATTCAATTTAGCGACTAATTTTTTTAGTCTTAGTCATTTGCGACTATTTTGAGACTATTTTGGTAGTCGCAAAAACTGTGTTTTCTTGTAGTGGTTAGTATATTTGATATTTGTCTTCATCATAATGCTTCAATCTGATCAAAGGCTGAGAATTTATTCACAAACTTGATCTGATAAGGCTGTGTCACCTTTACAGTACTCCTCTTTTTATTTTCTTCATCTGCTTTGTTTTTGTCTTGTTGCAGAGCATTTTTTATGAGAGATGACCGTTAGGACAACTTGGACTGACACTCTTCATTAATCAAAATGAGCTTCCTATTTGTTTGGCCCATCATTAATCTTCCTTTAGTTTGGTCGTCCGGTAGTTCTCTCACGCACTCCCCGAAGATCATTCCACACATGTGGTTGGACACTCCATACTTGAATCGAGCCACTTCACTGATGGCTCGTGCGATGTAGCATCTCTTCACCAACTTGTTGTTATTGCACTGAGCATGCGTATCAAGAAGTGCTTGGAACATGCGGAGTGACGGCTTGATCCTTGTCTTCTCCATCTCAACGAAAGTGGTAATTGCCTTTGTCGGTGCCACATTGACATATGCAAACATGACATTGGTCCATGCTAACAACCATTTTCTTTTGAGCCTTGTAAATATGCAAGAAGCAAGAAAGTAAAATTGGTCGTGCACTAATTTTAAACATGAGATTTTGAACCATATAAACCAATAAAGCTGTGATAAAATTAGCCCTCTAAAAATAAAATAAGATAACATTGTTAGAGAAATGCCAACTAGAATCGCCGTTTTGACAACACCATTTTCGGTTATAACCAACTCTCCCTATCAATAAAATGGGCACATATATAAAAATGGCGCATTTTGGTCAAAAAAAAAATTGGGTAAACTAAAAATCTAAAATTTGGCCAGATTTTGATTGACATAGAAATGTTAGACAATGATAACTCAAACCACAAAGTGCTTTAAACACTTGAGTCGTCTTTTATGATCGAAACCTAGATTGAATAATCTTCGACCCCCATTTTGATATTCTCCACTTCAATGTCAAAGCTTAATTTCAAACGCAAAAATCAACGGTCATGAAAATAGTGTTCAGTTTGGTGGAATAAATTGGAAGGCTCATTGGGCCTATTTCTCTAACACTGCAACCACACTTTGGTGGAATAAATCGGAAGGCCCATTGGGCCTATTTCTCCAACACTGCAACTTGTAGTGCTTGACCAGAGTGAATACGCTATTCATGTTTGGTAGAATAATTCGGAAGGCCCATTGGGCATATTTCTCCAACAACTACAACTTGTAGTGATTGACCAGTGTGAATGTTTCATTATCTCTAAATCTCATAAGTTAATGATTGCGAAGCAATGAATATCATCCTTTGTACATCCTTATCTTGCGAGAATGTGGCTAACTAATTAAGAATTTCATTCCAAGGATTTATAATCTAACATTATTCAATTGTTTCTTTTGCAAGAGAATTAGGTAATTAAGGGGATATTTTAAAATATGGAAGTGAGAAATTAGCTAAAGAAGAAGAAGAAAAAAAAGAGTATAAATAATAAATTGGTTTTTGAGGCTTTTAAAAAATTTAAAGTCTTCGTATCCAATCAAAACACTTTTAAAAAAATTACAGTCCAATTTTTTTTTTGTTAGCTAATAAAATTCTGACCAAAAATATTAAACTAACAAAATATGACTTCAGCCCTTTTGTTTTTGTTTTTGTTTTAAATCACAAACTATTTCTAAAACCAAATTTTTATATTCAATATTTTAAAACAAACGTTTAGTCATCCCAACTAATCAAATCCCAAAATTCTCTTCGATTTAAGAGGACAGTAAAGATCCTATCGCCAATTAAGAAGTTAAGATTTGATAAATAGATCTAATTATTTGAATAAGGTTGCATGGAAACTCCGTTCGAAGTTTATTTCCCGTTTTGAAATCAGAAACTCTTGGAAATATGGTGGAAATATGGTGGAAACGCGATAGGATCATGTTTCCTAAAAATCTCATTTTGAAAACGTGACAGAAACACTTGATTCCGTTTTGGAAACAAGACAAAAATTTACTTTAAAAAAAAAATATATATATATATATATATCATAATTGAATATGTAGAAAACATCGTGCACACTAGTCTTCGTCTTCTGGAAAACATTTGAACATAAGATATATGTTCACTTCTAGAATTGATATTTTTATGGATTTTGTAAGTTATTGGGTCTCTTAAAGGGCCTTAAAAGAAGTCAATTGATCCACATTGACCAACACGACATCGACGAACTCGAACTCCACGAGAGCCAAATTGTTGTCCTCATTAACCGTTATGTCAGTCGGTTCGATGACCTCGATGCGACCCCATTTGTCAACAGCAAGCCTCATCGTTCTTTTGACCATAAATATCTTTGTATTCCGGAGAATCACAGTGATGAGTTACAACTTGAGGAAGAAGATAACGTGGTCATGAAGACCAAGTCAATTGTTAAGAGTTTTAATAATTTTGTAGTGCTTTTAATTAATTAGTGGGAATGTGTTTTCTTAATTAGGGGATGTGTTTTATTACCGACGTTAGTTTAATCTCTTTTAGTTTTGTATTTAAGCTCATTCATGGTTAAATGGAAGAAAAAAGAGAAAATTGAAGTAAACTTGTTCTAAAATTGGTCGTGCACTAATTTTGAACATGAGATTTTGATCATTCGTCACATTTTATTAAACCATATAAACCAATAAAGCTGTGAAAAAATTGGCCCTCTAAAAATAAAATAAGATAACATTGTTAGAAAAATGCCAATTAGAATCAAACATGTAATTCGCCGTTTCGACAACATCATTTTCGGTTCTAACCAACTCCTCCTATCAATCAAATGGGCACAAGTATAAAATAGCGCATTTTGATCACAAAAAATCAGGGTAAACTAAAAATTTAAAATTTGGAAAGATTTTGATTGACATAGAAATGTTAGGGAGAATGTTAGACAATGATAACTCAAACCGCAAAGTGCTTTAAACACTTGAGTCGTCTTTTATGATCGAAACCTAGCTTGAATAATTTTCGACCCCTATTTTGATATTCTTCTCTTCAATGTCAAAGCTTAATTTCAAACGCAAAAATCAACGGTCATGAAAATAGTGTTCAGTTTGGTGGAATAAATCGGAAGGCCCATTGGGCCTATTTCTCTAACACTGCAACTTGACTAGTGTGAATACGCTATTTTCATGTTTGGTGGAATAATTCGGAAGGCCCATTGGGCCTATTTCTCCAACACTACAACTTGTAGTGATTGACCAGTGTGAATGTTTCATTATATCTAAATCTCATAAGTTAATGATTGCGAAGCAACGAATATCATCCTTTGTACATCCTTATCTTGCGAGAATGTGGCTAACTAATTAAGGATTTCATCCCAAGGATTTATAATCTAACATTATTCAATTGTTTCTTTTGCAAAAGAATTAGGTAATTAAGGGGATATTTTAAAATATGGAAGTGAGAAATTAGCTAAAGAAGAAGAAGAAAAAAAAGAGTATAAATAATAAATTGGTTTTTGAGGCTTTTAAAAAATTTAAAGTCTTCATATCCAATCAATACACTTTAAAAAAAAAAAATTACAGACCAATTTTTTTTTGGTTATAAAGCTAACAAAATTCTGACCAAAAATATTAAACTAACAAAATATGACTTCAGCCCTTTTTTTGTTTTTGTTTTAAATCACAAACTATTTCTAAAACCAAATTTTTATATTCAATATTTTAAAACAAACGTTTATAGTCATCCCAACTAATCAAATCCCAAAATTCTCTTGGATTTAAGAGGACAGTAAAAACCCTATCGCCAATTAAAAATTTAAGATTTGTTTTTTTTTTTTGTCAGCAGCCTTGATACCTAATCCTATTCGGTGAACCAAATCGGGGGTATCGAGTTTACATAAGTGAATTCTGATGGGTAGACTCGAGCACCTCGTGCTAACTTGTCTGCCACTGTGTTGCTCGTTCGTGGGATTTGTGTGATAGAGAAATAGGTGAAAACCTCCTTGCTCCTCTTGAACTCCTCCAACTGTAACGTAAATGCCGGCCACTCCTTTGGTGTAGACACCATCTTCACCAACTCTGAGCAGTCTGTAGCAAAGGCTATCGCCGTCTTGTGGTTTGCAATCATGCAATGCATCGCCCAGATGAGCGCTTCCAATTCCACGTGTAGCGGGGATAGGCTTCTTCGTAGATTACGGGACCCCATAATCTTTCCTTCAATTCCCTCCTGAAAGCAAAACCATCCTAAACCAGAAAAATTCTCCCCTTCCTTCCATGACCCATCAATGTAGCATGTGAGGCCGTTATAATCATTTTGTTCATTTATTCCCGTATTGAGATCCGGTTGTAGGGGAGATATGTCAAGTTCACTATTTTGTGCCGCTTCCCAAGTTGCTATTTCTGTTTCCGCTATCCTCAGAATCTCCTGTGGGTTTCTATCCACATTTGAGAACACCTTGTCATTCCTTGCTTTCCAAATGTTCCACACAATCCACGGAAACATTATGTTCCTTTCCTCATCTGGAAGTCTCCAAAATAGATGATCAAAATTGGCGAAGACCGATGTCAGCGGGAAAACTCCCGGGGCAGATGGAATATGAGAGAGTGCCCATGTTTGTAGTGCTGGTGGGCATTCAAACAGTACATGGTTAATCGTTTCCCCCTCCACACCACACCTAGCACATTGTGTGTCACAATTTATTCCTCTAGCGCGTAGGTTCGCTGTGACCGACATACACCCCGAGAGTGCTTGCCATATAAAATGTCGCAATTTCGGTGGACAAGTCAATTTCCATGAGTGTGCCTGTAACTTCTTTATATCTGGACCGTAGAAGTAGTTGACACAGTTGTCTGTGATTTGTTGGCCAACCTGATATCCCGACTTTACCGTAAAATTTAAGATTTGATAAATAGATATAAATATTTGAATAAAGTTACATGGAAATTCCATCCGAAATCTATTAATCTTTTTGGAATCGGAAACTCTTGAAAATACGGTGGAAACGCGGTAGGATCACGTTTTCAAAAAATCTCATTTTGAAAACGCGTTAGAAACGTTTGATTCCGTTTTGGAAAATCACTCAGACAAACGCGTTAGACAAAGATTTAGTGGGGGTTATTGGTTCTTGCATTTTAATGGATTTCTCAGATTTAAAAATCCTAATGAATCCATTGATTTTAAAATCAGAGAAGTGGATTTCAAAGTTAAATAATTGGATTTCAAAATCAAATAAATGGATTATTGTAAATCAACCAAATAGATTTACAAGAATTTTAGTATTATAAGAAAATAAAAAAACAAACAAAAAAAAATTTCGTTCTTCTTTCACTAACAATCTACTATTCTCCTAAAGTATAGAATATGTCCACATATTTGTTGCAATTATTGCTCTCAATTGATTGGCATGTTCTCTTTCTTGATCCTGGGTTCCAAAATTTTTTTCATCATTGTTATTAACTTCTTCTAGATCTTCTTCTTCATCAGAATTTGTTTCTTCAGAAAAATTATATGTTCGACAGTACTTTCGAAGAAAGTTATGTAAACCAGCACATGCAAGTACGATTTTTGTCTGTGACTTATAAGGAAAATGAAGAGTAGACTTAAAAATTAGGAATCGGTATTTGAAGATACAAAAGATTCTTTCAACAACGTTTTTCAATGGGGCATGTCGATGGTTAAACAACTCTTTTTCATTTTGTGGAGTAGATGATGTGTGGGCTGACTACATTAAGGTAAATTTTTTTTTTTTAAACGATTTACGGCTTCTTTGATATATGCAAAGATTTTTCATTATGTTGGGTTTTTTAATCGTATTTTAGGGGCACATCCGAACTATAAAAAATTTCGTGACGAAACTTTTGAAGAGTTTGATGATCTCAAAGTGATATTTGAAAAAAATGTAGCGTCGGGTAGGAGTGCGATTGGATTGGGCGATACTACTGATGCTCGAACATGTGAATTTATGGAAACGGAAAAGGCAAATTCTGGTGAAAAGTTTTTCATGAATGTCGAGAAAAATTATGAAACACAATCATCTTTTTTTTTGCAGTGGTTCAAATAATATTTTGGAAAAACTCCCTTTAAGAAAAAGACGGAGATAACTAATCCTCTTAACAATGTTGATGATCCAATTATTCAAAAATTGATATGTGTCTTTCTATTTTTAATTTTACGTAGTAGTTTTATCTTGAAAAAAAAAACACTTGTAAATCCAAATCCAACCAAATAACAAGGTTTCACTTGTTATTTGCTCCTTTGTATTTTACTCTTAAAAACACATGTAAATCCATTCAAATTCAAATTAAAATCAAATCCTTATGAAAATCCTTACTATTGAATACACTTGATTTTAACATGGATTTTAAAATCATAGAACCAATAAGACAAGATTTGAATATGGATTTCAAAATTATAGAACCAATAACACTTGATTTGGTTTGGATTTCAAAATCCATTAAAATGCAAGAACCAATTGAATATGTAAAACATATGGTGCACACTAGTCTTCGTTTTCTAGAAAACATTTGAACATAAAATATATGTTCACTTCTAGAATTGATATTTTTATGGATTTTGTAAGTTATTGGGTCTCTTAAAAGGCCTTAAAAAACGTTAATAAAGCCCAGCCCAGATACCCTTATTCTTCTTCGTTAAGCACGTTTTAACGATAATAACCCCATCATGTCCCTAATTCAACTTGGCGGCCTACCTATTTTATCCACTCAAATTCCATTTTGGCCCATAAGCTAACAATTTTTGCCAATTTCGCGTCCTAGCTTCCGCGATGAAGACCTCTGCATAAATCAATCGTATATATAAAATTGAGAAATTGATCAAAATAGCACTTTTTGAAAACTTTCTGACCAAACTAGCACCTTAATAAAAAAGCTTCATTTTTAGCATTCATTAAAGAAACAAAATATTATTTTATCCAAATATAATTTTCACTGTGATGAGTAATGTTCTCTCCGAGCTATTCAATTTCGTCTTTGCGGTCTTCTTCGCGGCGTCGATTGCGTTCCTCGACCTGTGTTGCGGGTCGAGATCGAGGAAGTGTCGTAACCCCAAGTACAAGGGATTGAAGAAGGCAATGGAGTTTGATTTGCAGCTGCAGACGGAGGAATGCATCAAATCGGGATCATCCTTCTTCTTCTCCTTCTCCGGTCGATTTTGTAAAATCAACCCGTTTAGGCCCTGATTTGCGACCTGATTTCCGAATCCAACTCCGTGCAACGAGGAGCATAGCAACGTTCTGAGCAAAGCCGCCTAAGAAACGAGTCACCGACGAAGCCAAGTATTTGGAGGTATTTTTGAAAGTTTGTTTCTTTGGAGGTATTTTTGATATAGTTTCTGCAGCAAAGTAGCAATTAGAATTGGTGAAGAATCGATACTAGTTCGTTGATATCAGCATTGACTTAGATGATATGATAAGTTGTGTGTGAGACTTTGTTGGTATATACTTTGCATAACAAGTGTTTGTTAAAATGCTTGAATGAACATTGGCATAACAAGTGTTTGTGTGAGTGATGTGGAATGCTTGAATTCGTGATTGACTCTAAGATGGGTCTCGAAAAACCTGCCTGATTCATCGTGATCGCTTATGCTCATTTCTGTGAAGTCAAGAGTTTAGTTCGTTGATATATGACTACCCATAAATTTTGAGTCTTTTCCAATAATTTAACAGTTTTGTGCAGGATCCTTCTCTCAAAGGGGACTTTATCTCTGTTTCTTCTTCGTTGACTGTTGCAGTCTTTCTTTTGCTTTTTACAAGGAACATATGTTTTCTGCTTTTTTAATCGATTTTTGCGGTTCAGTTTGAGACTTGGCTCCGGTGATTGAAGTGGCGGTGATGGGAAAAAATCCGAGGAAGCTGCTTGTGTTGTATGCTTCTCAGACCGGAAACGCCCTTGATGGGGCGGAGCGTATTGGCCGGGAAGCTGAACGCCGTGGATGTGCAGCATCTATCGTCTCCACTGACGAACTCGACGCGGTTTGTGCTTCGTTTATAGGATGATTGATCTGTGAAGGAAACTGTTACAACTCCTCTGTTTGCTCACCTAGAAATTTGTAAAAGGCAAAAAAAAAAACTATTGCCCATAACATTAATTCAGCTGTTAGATTTGAGGGGTTGTATTGATTAAATTTTGAGTAAACATAAAAGTGTTTTCCTTTATAAGTTCTTATTCAAGTTACCATGTGATTGCTGCAGAGTTCCTTACCTCATCAGGAGGCTGTTGTTTTTGTCGTCTCCACTACAGGGCAAGGAGACTCTCCAGATTCCTTTAAGGTTCGTTGGAATACCACTTCAAATAACGCATCGTAGCATATTGTTTATTGTCTTTTTAATCATTGAAGGTATTTTGGAGGTTTCTTCTTCAAAAAAA
>PKML01021558.1:447049-503816 GCA_002933935.1 Eutrema yunnanense | reverse complement strand
TTTTTTTTTTTTTTGCTTGTTATGTTAATGAATGGGCCCATTAACGAAGAACGGAGATTTATGTTAATGAATGGAGATTTATGTTAATGAATGGGCCAGTTGTGGAGCATGGTGGGCCCATGCAGAGTCCAGAGGTGGCAGCGTTTTGTGGAACGAGATAAGCACCGGAGCTAGACCTAAACATACTAGTTCAGATTTTCTATTTTTTTTTTTTTTGCTTGTTATGTTAATGAATGCTAATTTTGGGATTTTCACCCTTGAATGCTAATTTTAGGATTTTCACCATTAGATGCTAAATTATTGAACTTTAAGTTTTTTGGTGCTATTTTGTAGAATTGCCCTATAAAATTTTCTCTTATATTTATATAATCAGATATCTTATTTTATCTTCTTGACTCTCAATTCTCAAATTAATTATAGGATGAAAATTGAGAGGTCAACACTAGTTATATATCCAAGGGTAGAAACGTAATTGCAAGCAAACGTAATTGCAAGCAAACACAAATCGATGACACGTAAGCGCTTAAGTTGAGACCACAGACTCAGTTAACTATCGTTCGATTAAAAGTAGCCACTCAATCTCAACCCTTTATTTTATTAATAAAGAAAAATTAAATTGTTTTTGTTTGTTCGTTATCCTCTCATTGTCTTCCTCGCAAGACTTAAGAGGGTTTTGTTGATGGATTGTCGTAGTTTCTACCCTCATGGTGTCTATCGAAAAATCACTCAGACGAACATCTTTGAAACGTTGAGTTTGAGTTTCAGAGTGTTTCAATTTCAAGCTTTCTCGGGAAAATTTTGAAACTTTTTCTCTTCTGGGATTAGATTAGATTACTTAGTTATGGCTTATGCTCGTGGCTTCGCTTCGTTGACCTTTTCGCCGCCGATTTCTCTCCGACGACTCCGTTTGTTCCGTCCTCGACTTCATCGAAACTACAGCGTGAAACCCGATTCTCGAATCAGCTGCAACCTGAAATTCAACTACGCTGCTGGGAAATTTCGCGAGCTCGGATTATCCCGTTCCGTGGAGCTAGACCAATTCATCACAAGCGAAGAAGAAAACGAAGCAGATGAAATAGGGCAAGGGTTTTTCGAGGCGATTGAGGAATTAGAGAGGATGACTAGAGAGCCATCGGACATTCTAGAGGAGATGAATCATCGATTGTCTTCTCGAGAGTTGCAGCTGATGCTTGTCTACTTCGCACAAGAAGGTAGAGATTCGTGGTGCGCTCTCGAAGTGTTTGAGTGGTTGAAAAAGGAAAATAGGGTCGATGAAGAGATGATGGAGCTAATGGTTTCGATAATGTGTGGATGGGTTAAGAAATTGATACACGAGGAGTGTGATGCAGCTCAAGTGTTCGACCTATTGATTGATATGGATTGTGTTGGGTTGAAACCTGGTTTCAGCATGATGGAGAAAGTGATTGCTTTGTATTGTGAGATGGAGAAGAAAGAAAGTGCGGTTTTGTTTGTGAAGGAGGTTTTAAGAAGGAGAGATACTTCTGGTTACAGTGTTGTTGGTTCTGAAGGTAGAAAAGGAGGACCAACTGGGTATCTTGCTTGGAAAATGATGGTAAATTATATAACTTTGTCTCTTTATTTGAATAGTTTGATTGTCGAAATCTTTAGAATTTGGTTGGATTGTGTAGTGGTTAAGATGATTATAGTTATGCATTCTTAATGTGTCAGTGTCTTTTGTTTCCATCAGGTTGATGGAGACTATAAGAAGGCAGTTGATTTGGTTGTTGACCTAAGACTTTCAGGGCTGAAGCCAGGAGCTTACAGCTATCTGATTGCGATGACAGCCATTGTGAAAGAGCTAAACAGCCTTGGGAAAACCTTACGCGAGTTAAAACGCTTTACACGGGCTGGTCTTGTTGCTGAGATCGATGATCATGATAGGTTACTCATCGAGAAGTACCAATCAGAACTCATATCCCGCGGACTGGAATTAGCCGCTTGGGCGATTCAGGAAGGCCAGCAAAACGATTCCATTATTGGGGCGGTCCACGAGAGACTCCTCGGTATGTACATATGCGCGGGACGTGGACCAGAAGCAGAGAAACAGCTTTGGAATATGAAACTTGCAGGGAGGGAACCCGAAGCTGACCTCCACGACATTGTAATGGCGATCTGCGCTTCACAAAAAGAGGTCAATGCGGTCTCGCGGCTTCTGACACGGGTTGAGTTCATGGAATCCAAGAGAAAGAAGAAGAGTTTGTCGTGGTTGCTCAGAGGGTATGTGAAAGGAGGGCACTTTGAAGAGGCTGCAGAGACATTGATAACGATGTTGGACTCTGGTTTGTATCCGGAGTATATTGATCGAGTGGCTGTGATGCAAGGAATGACAAAGAAGATCCAACGGCCGAGAGATGTTGAAGCATATATGGGCCTGTGCAAGAGACTGTTTGATGCTGGTTTGGTAGGACCTTGTCTTGTGTATATGTACATGGATAAATATAAGTTGTGGATAGTGAAGATGATGTGAAGGAAGAAGGATAAAAAAGTGATGAGACAGAAGTTTAAAGACTCTAGCTAAGCTTGAGGGATTGAGATTTATTTTTGGGTATATAAATCTGTATGTATGTAATAATAATACATATATATCCTTTTACGAAAGGGAAAGAACTTTGGTAATATATATACATACATAAATAATCATGTACTATACAGTTTACTTTATACTTAATGAAATTGTCTTTGAAGTTTTCTGATTCGGTGGATTATGCGCCAGTACTTACCGTAATGCGAGTTTGGGTTTTGTTTGGTTTGCAGTCTAACTGTCCATTACAAGCAGAGCCTTGATATACAAAGAATTATATTCAAATTTCTTTTTAGGCATTTTTTTTCTATAGTGAAGCAAAGCCGAAGGAAACAAGAATCACAAGAGGTAAAATCGTGATGGAGGTCGAAGCTCCAACAATGGCAGGATCCACCATTAAGCTTACAGTCAGATTCGGAGGCGAACGCGAATCAATACCACTTTCGGTATCACCACCTTAAGTCTCTTCTCCAACCCATTACCAATGTTCTTCCTCGTGAAATAGACAACTATTATTATTAACTAGACTATTGGAAATAGACAACTATTGATAGATTAGACAACTATCCTCATCCTAAATAGTTAACTGGGTTGACGATCTATTTCTCTATGAGAACTTTCATATAATAACAAATCTCCACGAAGTTTAACCTAGTTCTATTTCTCCACCATTTAAAAGTTTGAATCATATTTCTCCACAAAATGAAAGTTTGAAATCTATTTCTCCACGAAATCAAAGTTCGAAACTTATTTTTCCACGGACCACAATTTGACTCGGTTTACTGTATACCGATTAAATATAAACCAAAAGAAAACCAAATTTAACCAAATTACAAACAAAATCAATGAATTAAACCCGATTACAACCCATTTCCTATTCTAATCCCCACCCGAAACCAACTAATCCACATCCTAAAATCCCCAAAATCTTCAAATCTTCAAATAAAAAATCGAAGGATTCAAATCTTCAAATCAAATAAAAAATCAATGAACTTAGCCCGGAGCTGTCTCCATATCGGTTTCTCCACCGGTAACTTCGCCGGAATCATTAACCACCTGTGGTGGCGGTAGTTCTTCCACTGGACTCTGCATATCTGATCGGGTTTGGTGACGGTGCACCGGCGCATCCTCTACCACCGAAAGCATCGACGACGGAGAATATTCCGGCATCCAGAGAGAATCTCTCAGCGTTGTGAAAGCATTGGCGCTGTGAAAACAGTGGAGAGATCCATTTTAGCTACGGTTGATTCGCCGGGGAAGCTATGGAAGGAGAGTTCTCCTTGGATTTCATTTTCTTTTCCGGGAATCCTCTCCAGTGCTTTGAAGGTTATGGACTGGGATTTTGCTGAATCGGGAATCTCCGAGTTTCCATGGCTTCCACACGTCTCCTTTTCTCTCTTATTTTTAATTTTTTTCTTCCTTTCGTAGGCAAACGAAGTGATATTTTTTTAATATCGTATTTGATTTTATTTCTCCGCGATTCGTTTGCTCCAATCCGGTAAGTGAGACATAGATTTGTGTATTTGGTGTTATTCGATTTGTGGATCTGATACTCGATCTGATTGCGATCTCCTTGTCATCTTTTGAAATCATTGGCTTTCTGGGCTCGTGTGCTTTAGATCCTATTTTTTTTATTACTGAGCGATTTTGTCATTGATATCTTAAGTTTATTATATGTGATTTGATCTTTAGTTTTCGATTCTGCTTTAAATTGGACTCATCGTGTTGTTTATTCATCTCTCAATCATAAATACGATAAATAAAAGTGAATTGGGATCGATTTTTCTTCTTATGAGTTGGGATCGAAATTTTTTGTGAAGTCGGGTGAAGAAGAAGTAGGGTCGGGTCGGGTCATTTTTGGGTTTGGGTTTGCTTGGAATCAAGAGGTGTGGTTTAAGGTTTATGTTATAAACCGCTCAAAACCGACATTAAACCAATAAAACCGATTTTATGGGGAAATAAGTTTCGAACTTTGATTTCGTGGATAAATAGGGTTCGAACTTTCAAATGGTGAAGAAATAGAATTAGGGTTAAACTTTGTGGAGATATGTTATTATATGGAAGTTTTTATGGGGAAATAGAACGTCAACCCTAGTTAACTATGTATTTGTAACACCCCGACTCCGCCTTCCCGAAGGGACCAAACGAATCGGCAATGCCACCCTCGATCCCGCCTCTTTATCTCCATAAGGACGACGTGTCGGCTAACAACAATAACTCATTACACAATATCCACGCTCTATATACTACTTATTAAATCCCAAATAATCGTCTTAAAAATCCAACATAAATCTTACATGAATCCGAAGCAAATAACGAATAATTGTCTTTAAATGAAATAACAGAAAATGCCAATAAAACCCAAAGGAGAACTTTCGAACTCCCAAAACCGCACACCACACTGGAACTACTCTTCCAACAACTCAAACTCGTCCTCATCGGACTCACCTGAAAAGAAGAGAGAGGGATGAGTAATTTGGATTACCCAGTGAGAACTAAACCTACACTTTCAACACATCCAAACATTACTTTTTAAATACGCTAAGAATAAATCTAACCAAGCTCAAACATTACGCTCTACCAGCGCACAAACAATTTACACGCAAGGGAATAACTCCAACTTCAACGGCATCTTGATAGCCAAGCCCACTATGGACCATATTTACACATCATCTCATAGCCCAGTCCACTTTGGACCATATTTCTCTGGTCCCGGGAAGACCCACCCCGATGCAAACTGACTTCTTCCGCAAGTGTCGGCTCACAACAAACATAACCGTACCACCGTTCCCTTCTCCGGTGACGATCACCTCATTCTAACTACACTACACACACTGATCACACAACAGAGTGAACAATCAAGGATGCATGTTCTTCATCTAATGCTTTCCTAACTCATTTCGTTAAGCAGATGCAAATCTAACTAAATGCACATAGAAAACGTGTCCGTACTCCGTAACACGTCCTAGCCTAATCAGATCTAGACTCAACATACCAAAAAGGAATGAATCAACGTATGGAAAACCTAGATCTAATCCTCACCGTTGCCTTTTGCATATCTGACGAAGACGACTGAATAGAGAAGACGACGGAGAAAATCGGCGGCGGCGGCGGCTCCGGCAAGCTCCAGCGAAATCCGGTGAGCTCCGGCAAACTCCGACGAACTTCCGGCGAACTCCGGTGGTGGATGGTCGGCTCTTCGGCGACCTCCCTTTCTCTCTCTCTCGGACTCTCTTTTTTTTGGTGTGGGGGTTTGAGAGCTCCCCTCTCTTCTTTATATAGGGGGAAGGGTGGAGGGTCTTTGAGAGAAAGTTCCGATGTGGGACTTTTCACAAAAAAAAAAAAAGAAATGAGCTTGGGGAAAAATGAGCCTGGTTTGGGTATGTTACAGTATTCATTTAACTATGTATTCAAAGTATCCATTGAAACTATCCCATACACTATAACACTAACTACCTATCCATTCAAAGTATCTATTTGAAAAGAAGTGATTCACAACACTAACTATCCATTCAAACTATATATATAGAGAGAGAGATATACAAATAGTCAGTATGTGATTAACAAAATATCGTTCTAAACTTAGAAAACTTGAGCATTTGAAATTCGTACAAATGCANAGAATTCACACACTTAACTTTCAGATTCACTAATTCCGCCAAATCGATTGATTTCAATTCGATTTCGCATAAGCATTATACAAAACGAAACCGAGAATCGAAACCATAAAATCGAAACCGAGAATCGAAACCATAAAATACGAAACTGAGAAAGATGAAATAGTCAAAAAGGAACCTGCGATATTGAGCTGTGACGACGGCTGAGAATTCCGGCGATGACGACGGCACAATCTTCACAGATAACCAGATCAATCGCCGGCGATGAATTTCTGGAAATTGAATACAGTCAAAGAAATTTCTAAAACTTACAAAGTTAAATATCTCAAACCCTATGGGCAAAGTTGTCTTTTGCCTCTTTAATGAATGCTAAAAATGGGGCTTTTTTATTAGGATGCTAGTTTGGTGAGAAAGTTTTCAAAAAGTGCCATTTTGATCAATTTCTCTAAATTATATTACAATATTTAATTAAAAAAATAAAAAAAATTTAATGCGGACGCACGGATCTAAAATCTAGTTTACTATTAATTCATTAAGCCGATTCATAGAAAGAAAAAACAAAAAGAAGTATAGCAAATAAAAAAAACAAAATTTGGGGGTAGGAGGGAAGGCTAGGAAACGGTTAACCGCATACACTAATCTAATTTCAACAGAATCACTTAACGAACCAAACCCAACCCAATGATTTAACTTGGAGACGAGCCTCTTAATGTAACCAAAATTTAATAAAACCGCTTGTTTATATTTTTATAATCTATAAAATCGAAATCAAAACCGAACCTAAACCGTTTTATATGTAACCATACAGAAACAAATTCAATATACCGAAATTTATATTTTTTGATTATATATGTGTACTTTTAAGTTAACTAGGTGATTATCCGGGCATACGCGCGACTTTATATCTTTGAAGTATTTAATACTATTGTTTTTGTTCTTAACATTTTTCACATTGTCTATGTTTGTATATTTTATATCAAATTACTATAGTTTCATCTACAATAAGCTTCTAAATTACACATAAACTCAACTGCATTTACCTATGAAAGTTTGTTATATATATTCAATGATTTTCGAAATCATTCTATGCACCCAAATATAAGAATAAAAAATATTAAATTATTTTGAGATATGTATGTGAGACATGACCAAGACTGTAAAATATTATTTATTGCATGACAAATTGTAAATTTGAAAGGAAAATAGTATTATTTGAAGACATTATTGAGTATCTTATTTTATTGAGTAATTGATTATATATATTAACATGTTCTAATGTTAAGACTTATGAATTTGTCATTGGAACCAAATCAATGATATTTATGTACACAATAGTATTTAAATGATGTTTTTAAGATTATAGTGATGAAGAAATTTAAAGGGTTTTTGTGCATAAACATTACTAAAAATTAATCATAAATAACTAATATTTGTGCAAATTCAAAAGGCCAAAACAAAAATTAAAAAAAAAAAAAATTAGACACGTGGCGCTCTCTCCAGTGATGACGTGGCGCTCAACTAGAGAGAGTTGACCATCTTTTATATAGGGAAAACAGTCATTTAATATACCAACTTACACGTTTTTGCCAAAAAAAATACAGACTCTGTAATAAACCAAAAAATGTATCAACTAATGTTGACCGAGCCATTTTAGATATAACAAAAGTCAACTTTTATAACAATTTAACGCCGTTGAAAAATCCGTTAATATAAAACGACGTCGTTTTGGTTAGATGTTCAAAACTCAAAATTTAGCTTGAAACGACGTCGTTTTGCTAAAATCCATTAAATTGAGTTTTAGATGGATCAAACCTGGGTGGATGACGAGCCTCAAACAGAACACTACCACCGTGACAAGCTCCACTTATGGTTTTAACATCTATTTAAATATATATATATATATATATATATAGGTGAGTCAAAAATGTAAAAATCTCATTTTTTCGTCAAAAATGTAAAATCCCGGTTTCCCGTCAAAAACGCAAAATTTTGTTTTCCCGCCAAAAACGTAAAATTTCGTTATTCCGCCAAAAACGTAAAATCCAGTTTTCCCGCCAAAAACGTAAAATCCCATTTTTTCGCCAAAAAACGTAAAATCATGTTTTCCCGCCAAAAACGTAAAATCCCGTTATTCCGCCAAAAAACGTAAAATCCTTTTTTGGCGGAATAACGGGAAAACATGATTTTACATTTTTGGCGAAATAACGAGATTTTACGTTTTTGGCGGGAAAACGGATTTTTACGTTTTTGGCGGGAAAACAGGATATTACGTTTTTGGTGGGAAAATTGGATTTTACGTTTTTGGCGGAACGTTTTTGACGGGAAACCGGGATTTTACATTTTTGACGGGAAAACAGGATTTTTACATTTTCGACTCACCTATATATATATTTAAATAGATATTAAAACCATATGTGGAGCTTGTCACGGTGGTAGTGTTCTGTTTGAGACTCATCATCCACTCAGGGTTGAACCTTCTGAAGCTCAATTTAATTGATTTTAGCAAAACGACGTCGTTTCAAGCTAAATTTTGAGTTTTGAACGTCTTACCAAAACGACGTCGTTTTATATTAACGGATTTTTCAACGTAGTTAAATTGTTATAAAAGTTGACTTTTGTTATATCTAAAATGGCTCGGTCAACACTAGTTGATACATTTTTTTGGCTTATTACAGAGTCTGTATTTTTTTTGGAAAAACGTGTAAGTTGGTATATTAAACGACCGTTTTGTCTTTTATATATTAGATTTTCGAACTAAATTAACCAAATTAAACCGAATTGCATCAAACCGAATCTATACTAAACCGAATTGCGAATGGTGTTCAATTTCTATAAAACCGAGAAAATCAGAACAAAGAAAAAGGAAAAAAAGCAAAACCAATTAGTAAACCGGATTGTTGACTTGTTGACGCAATAAGAGCGAAGGAAATGAGAATCACAATAGGTAAAATTGTGATGGAGGTCGAAGCTCCAACAATGGCAGGATCCACCATCAAGCTTACAGTCAAATTCGGAGGCCAATCAATACCACTTTCGGTATCACCAGATATTACAATCAAAGACCTCAAGTCTCTTCTCCAACCCATCACCAATGTTCTTCCTCGTGGCCAGAAACTCATCTTCAAAGGTTTCTGATTAAATTTCGAATATTTTCCTCGCTAATCGAGCTAAATCCTTGTCATGGGTCTTATTCAAAATTCGATTTTTGTTTTCCTGGAAAAATAAAGGTAAGGTTTTGGTGGAGACGTCGACTTTGAAGCAATCTAAGGTTGGCGATGGAGCGAAAATCATGTTAATGGCTTCTCAAGGTCTGCATCAAGGGGTCAGTTTTCTTCTTTTATGGTTTTGAAATCTTCTTTTATGGTTTTAGGAGAAATATATTTAGAGATTTGGATTCTTGCTAACATCTACTTGTTAAGGTGTGTTAATGCTGTGGTAGTATTTAAAATTGAGCAGGAAGGTCCAGTGCTTAAGGAAGCTAGTACAAGGCCAATCTCTAGAACTGTTGTATCGGATAAAGTAGATCAGACAAAACCTGGTCTCCTTGTAGGCAAGAACCGCACTGATCGATGGAAAGCCACAGGAGTCATTGCTTTAGCTCAAGCCAATTTGAAGGTATATAGAGAAGGTCTTACATGTTTATTATTGTGGTGTTGGTTTGGATTTATCCTTCAATTGTCATTGAACTTGTTTGTTGTGGAAAAGGAAATACCGGAAGAAGTGTGGGACTGTGGATCCGTAGCCAGAGTACTTGATATCAGCGAAAACTTCATTCGAGAAGTACCTTCCCGAATCAGCTCTTTTGGTTCTATGCAGGTGAGAAACACATGGATTCATGTATATTTCAAATCTTTCTGTTTGTTGAAGCTTTTATATAGAGAATGATATGAGTGCCTTTGTAGAAATTGTTCCTTCAAGGAAATGGTCTGTCCGATGAATCCATTCAGTGGGAAGGAATAGCATCTCTGAAGCGTCTCATGCTTCTGTCCATTAGTCATAACAAGTAAGTTTCTTGCTTTCACTCTCTGAACTTTTCTCGTAGATATTAGACACGCCTTCAATACTAGCATTTGCAAGATAGTGTTTTTGTTTTTTCTCGCCAAACTAAACTTCAAAATTGATTCGAAGCTGCAGTTATGCGAAAACCGTAATCACTAGACAAAGATATATAGTAGTTGTGAACATCGAAATGAGGTTAAGTCGGGAAATCATTTTTTTGTGATTGGATTTTTGGTTGTTTTGCAGTCTAAATGTCCTGCCATCAGCAGTGGGTTCACTGACGTCTCTTAGACAGCTTGATGTCGCCAACAACAAGTTGACAAGTCTACCGAATGAGATAGGACTTCTAACGCAGCTTGAGATCTTGAAAGCCAACAATAACAGGCAAAATTAGCTTTACACATATCTTTATAAGTGATCCAAAAGACAAAAAAAGTTACCGTCTTTGCATTTTGATGATTTTAACATCTTTCTGCTGCAGAATGACTAGTCTCCCTCAGAGTATCGGAAACTGTTCCTTCCTCATGGAGGTAAAAGAAAAAATGACATCTATGTCAAGACCATAGACTTTTTATTTGGAAAATAACAATAACAGTCAAAGTGAGTAAATCGCAGGTTGATCTTTCAGCAAATATTCTATCAGCACTTCCAGAGACATTCACCAAACTGCGTAATCTTAAGGTAAATCGAATCCCCCTTCACTACTACTCTTGTTCCGTGACCGTGGCTTTTACGAAGACTTAGTAGTGTTTTTGGTGTTTCAGACGCTGGAGGTGAACAACACGGGACTAAAGACGCTGCCGTCGGTTTTATTCAAGATGTGTTTGCAGCTCTCAACATTAGGACTCCATAACACAGAAATAACTGTTGAATTTCTCCGACAGGTTTGTTTGTTTTAGTCCCTTTTAGGCAGTCTCATGTTTCGAGTCTTTAGCTTCTTTCTTCGTTGTCGAACTGAAACAAGAAGAGTATTTTGGATTGTGGCAGTTGGTAGGATGGGATGATTTTGATGAGAGACGACGTACGAAGCATCAGAAGCAGCTTGATTTTCGGGTTGTTGGGTCTGGCAAATTTGATGAAGGCGCTGATAAATCTTGGTGATCCAGATCGAGTCAAGTGGAGTCGTTACAAGTCTTACATTTTTCCTCAATGCCTTATTTACTCGATTTCGAATATATTTCTAAATTTTTTTTGTTTTTTTCCCCCTACCGTGAAGTGGAAATAAAATCCAAAACCAAGCTGAAATTTATTAATTCAAAATCGTCAATAGGAGCATATATGAATCCTGGAACACTCTCTAATCATATGCTGTTATGTTCTCTGGATACTGATATGTTCTACTTCCTCAGATTGCAACGATGATGCATGATGAATTTCGAATGGAAAGTGCAGAAATGGATGCAGTTGAATAATGAAGTGAAGTTTTTCGTTAGAACTATGTAAAGAATCTTAAGTGACAAGTCATGTTTCTTCTTTAGGTCATAAGATCTGCTTTTAACGCCCTTCACGATTGTCCAGTAGATTTGTTCCGGATATAAGTAAAAAACAGACCCAATTCGAGCTTTCCTTTTTAGGGGTTGTTACACATTCAAAATATAAAAACTCGCAATACAGACCGCAAAAACAAAATTCATTGTGGCGCTTGTAATAAACCTATTAGACATGATGTTAGAGATCAGTCCTCATCGACATTGACTTGCTCGTACTCCACGAGGGACAAATTGTTGTCCTATTTAACAATTATGTCATCCGGTTCGATGACCTCGATGTGACCCCATATGTCAAGAGCAAGCCTCATCGATCCATTGAACATATCTATCTTTGTATTTCTAAGAATCACAATAGTCTCTGGTTTCATCAAGTCCACTGGCCCAATAATATATATAAGAAAAAGCAAGAAAGACTTGTGTTAGCAACATCACTGTATAAAATAACTAAAGTGATCAACTTTGAATAACCAATTGAATATCAGGGCAGAACAGATCCTATTGAGTGTCTTTGATCAACAAAATCTCACACTCTAGCAAAGAATTGTAAATAATTTTTTTTTTTTTTGTTGAAATGTTAAATTTATTGATCAACAAAAAGAAAAATATATACATCAGCTGGAAAAACAGAGCATAAGCGGAAGACATTAGTTTTTGGATTTAGGAAAAATTCCCAAGGTAAAAGGAGGCTTCGATCCTAGATGTAGAAGAGTTGGAGTCATGGACGATACTGTGCCGGATTGCAGATTGCTGACCATCGAGTTAGCAAAGCGTTGTTGGGTGCAGGACCCTGTGGTTGGAGCGAGATGAGTCGAGATCGGATGATACCATAAACGGTGTTTGCTTGCGTGGACGGGGAGTGATTTGGTTTTTGGTGGCGTCTTCCATTCCTCTCATTCCACAGCATATATATCACAGCTTGGAATGCCAGTCGGGCTAAAACAGAATCACCACAGCTTAGTCGATTGTTGAGAAGTGACTGTAGCGTGATGTTCCAATCCGGGTTTATCCGAGAGCCTAGGAGCCTGGAGCAGAGCATTGTCCAGATAGTATATGAATAAGGACACGCGAAGAACAAGTGATCGCGGGTTTCATTAGGCTCTCCACATAAGGGACATGGTTGAGACGCACCCCAAAATTGGGCGCTTGCACCGGTAGAAAGCCTGTTTCGAATAGCCAGCCAAGATACAAAAGTATGTCTTGGGATAGCTTGTTTGAACCACACCACCCTATGCCAATTTACCTTTGTTTTTTGAAGTCGGATTTGGTCCCAAGTTTTGCTGGCGATGAATTTTCCCTTATAATCATTGAGCCCATGTTTCCAAAGGTGCAAATCATATCCAGCCGAGGGAACCGAAGGAGGTGCGTTTCGAATTTTCTGGAGAAGCTCTTCGACGTGGTGTCCCCTGCAACGTCGAATGTTCCAATTTTCGCCATTCGAAGCTTCTGATACTGTAGCTAATCGGTGAATGCCAAATAATCGAGTACATGTTTCTCCGGTAATGTCGATTAGGCGACCCATACCCAACCAATTGTCAAACCAGAAAAAGTAGAAGAGCCATCCTTGATCTCCGTTTTGATGAACTCGTAAGCGAGATGCCGTAGTTTTAGCAATTTCCTCCAAATCCATGATCCTCTACGTCCTTCACGAGCATCCCAGAAGGAGGAATCCCGTAATAGATAGTGACGTGTCCAAGCGACCCATAAGGAACCTGAGCCTGTGATTAACCTCCAGATCAACTTGAGTGAGAACACTCGTGATACATCATGCAAATGACGGATCCCCAGCCCCCCTTCTCGCTTAGGTAAGCAAACATCATCCCAAGCCACCTTTGTTTTCGACGTCACGTGAGGGGAGCCAGACCAAAGAAAAGCAGCACACATACTTTCAATGGAATCAAAACACCGTTTCGGAAGTCTAAAAACAGAGCACCAAAAGTTTGTAATACTCGCAATTACCGATTGGATGAGTTGCAGTCTTCCGGCGAAGGACAGCACTTTAGTAGACCAAGAGACCAAGCGAGTTCTGATATTGTCGATGAGAGGTTCATAATCAAGTCTGGTCATATTCTTCGTGGTGAGTGGAAGACCCAAGTAACGAATTGGCAATTGTTCGACTGGAATACCCAGCTCAGATGCGATTCCAAGAAGTGAGCTTTGCATACGGCCAGCAATGTATAATGATGATTTCATAGGATTTATCGCCAAACCTGAATCTCTTGCAAAGTCTGTGAGGACGTCGAAGGTGGAGCGGAGAGAACTTTCCGTTCCATCCATAAATATCATCATATCATCTGCAAAGCTAAGATGATTGAGGTTTAAGTCGCGGCACCAAGGATGATAACCAATCGTCCCAGCTGCAGCAGCCTTGTTTAGTTGAAGTGAGAGGACATTTATGGCAATGAATTGTAAATAAATTGCCCACTCTAGCAGAATATATGTGATTAACAAAAGATTGTTCTAAAATTAGAAAACTTGAGCATTTAAAATTCTTACAAATGCAAAGTGTTTTGCATGTTTTTCTATGTTAAATGGACTAATTATATACAACTCATCTCTAATTTCACCATGGTGTTTTTGGTTTTGATCAAACGTTTGAGTTTTTATGAAAGAAAAAAGTAAAAAAAAAAAATGATCACTTCGTCTTTAACCTTTGTTGTAGACTATGTTCTTAAAGTTTTTTAGATTTTTAATTTTGAAGATAAGATTGAGATTTTGTAAAAATGAGTTCAGAGCAAAATAAAATATTATCTTATTTGTAATTGACTATGAATAAAATAACGCATAATGAATGCTTCTCTTCTAGTCTTAAATATGTTGATTGATTCTTTAATTGCATTTTTGAAGAAAAGGAAATACACATAAGTTCTTCTCCAAATGGTTCTCAATGTCTCATGAGTTGATTCTCTGTAATGAATCTGTCAAACATGAAAAAAAACTATCGTCCAATGTAAAATTCCAAAACATGTATCAAGATTTTGTCTGTAGTTTGAATTTGTAGTTAATATTCATGACGAAAGTGTTTGTCATTGAGGTTTTTCGGTTTGTGTGAGTTATTGAATATGAGAGCTTTGGAGTTTCTATCTTGGATAAGAAAATGTAGAATGTAAATCACATGTTTGAAATTGATCTTGAAATAAAAATATGTCTAAAACGTCATGTTCAAATTTTGTACAAATAAATATTGATACTAAAAACGTATACGAATACGAACCGCTCATAATCATTTAGTACATTTAAAGTTTTAAGTTTTGTTATATTTTTATGATATAAATAAAAGGTTCGTTTTTCATATTTTGCCTAAGGTCGTCATAATTATTAAGACGGGTTGGCGGCGGAGGAGCTGTGTTTCTCGGCCGTGGGTTGTTCCAATTTGCACTACAAGAGATTATGTCGGTCCATTCTACATGTGGATCGGTTCGGCACAGTATTTCATTTGATGTTGAACGCTTTAAGTTAGCCCACAGAACAGTAACGCCATATAAGGTCAACGTGGATGCATATGGAACGAAGAGAAAATCTCCTGAGAAAATAGCCACTACTTTCGGAGGAGTGAAGATAGAGTCCGGTTCACAGCGATCAAGTAAGTCGTCGATGATGTTAATCAAATTCCAATCGGCGTCGCTAGGCTGCGCTGAGAGAGAAATGCTTGTGAGTGAGAAAGAGAGAGTACCCGAGGCTGTTATGGCATTCACCTCCTCCGCCCGAAGATTATTCTCGAGTTTCTCGTCAAAACTGGGAGCAAAAAATGAGGAAATTATGATAGGGCATTCTTGTAATCCAGATACAGTTAACACATTTTCAATCAAATCTCTTGCTCCAACTCCAAGATCTAGGGCTGGGCAGTTGTCCATATCCCACATGACAACAACTGATATCTCACCAATCTAATTGATCAACGACATTTTACTGTTAGTTCTAGATGAAACCCTAGGGTTCCGCTTCCCTTGATGCCTCAGTCATATTTGATTTCTTTTGGCCCACAATATGATACATTGGCCCATTTAAATTATAGACCTTAGTATGCTATAAGAAAAGAAAAAAAAACAAATCTATCTATTATATAAAAGTAGGTCAACTCTCTCGGCTGCTTGCCACGTCAGCACTGGAAAGGTTAACACGTTGTATTCTGTAAAAAAAAATCAAAAGAAAACGCTTCACATCTCTTCGTCTTCCTCTTATCTCAAAGGGTTTAATTGTTCACACATTATTTCTCTTCCACCACCACCTTTGATACCGCGTCTAATTAAGTATCATTTCCATCAAATCGATTTATTTATGACCCTTCAAAATTCTTATTAGTCTCTCCCCTTCTCACTTATATGGAGTCCCAATAAAAGAGAGAAACTCAACGAACGTTGAGATGGAGCATTGCTCGTAATGTATTCCAAGTCTGGAATCATAGTGTATTCGAAGATTTTCATCTCCCCTTCTCTTGTATTAAAAAACAAGCGGCCAATTTCTCCACCGCCGTACATATTGAAAATCAGATCGAAGAAGGTGTGGAATCTTTCTCTGAGATGGACGGAGATGACATGGTTTTGGGCTTTGGTAAAGACAAAGACTCAAGGCACCCTGGAAATATAGATATATACCGGGAGTTTCATATATATGGGCATGATCGTGTTGGTCAGCCAAATCAATAGGTTTTGAAAGATTCAGGCAATCGGTGTTGAGGTTCATGTCGCTTTCTTTCTATAAGGAGTAAAGACACATGTACAATCTGATAAAAAGTTGTGCGATCTTTAACATTTTCAAGTTGAAATTGTTGAGGAAAGGTAAAATAAATTGGTATGCCTGCGTGGAGGAAGAAATGGAGATCAATCAAGTTCTTTGGAGAATGCTTTATGTTAAACCCTTACATTGTTTTCATGGTATTGCTCACTGTCTCACTTTTTGTGGTTCTATTGATTTGGATGACTATTTTTTTTTTTTTTTTTAAACTGTTAGAGGCTTAATCTGCATGAATTTTTTTATAAAATTGGAATCGATGTAGATGTTGTCAATTTCCGTATTATAAAGGAGATAACAACGACGACCATATATTCGGTGATAGTATTAAACAAGAATTCCTTAAATTGGGATGAAATGAGTTTATATGCATCATTTTACTCCATCTTGAAATTTATTTCCATTATTTTTTAAGTATTGACTACAAAATTATGTGTAAAGAAATTGGTAATAAATAAAATCTGGCTCAATTATTCTGCTAGGTGAAGTTGTAGAAGCTGAAATTAGTTTGCTTTTCGAATTGTACGTTTCCACCTCTCAAGGACATAGAAAAGATCGCAGAGAAGCTTAAGCGGTACATTGAGCTAAATTATTTGTCGCAAGGTAAGATCAGAGTTGTTTTCTCTTCTATTTAATGATTTCTGCCCCAAATTGTTATAAACACACCTTTTGCATTTGCATTCATGTTTGGCATATACAATTTGGCTCAATTTCTGTTTAGGAACTATAATTTTTTTATTGTGTCCTGAATTCTGTGTAATTAAAAAATAAAAGAATATTTTTCCTGGTAATGGTGGTTCTTTTAATCAGTTTTATGTGAATCTTTTAGGAGAATTTGCCAACCGTATTGCAGATCTCTTCCCAATAATCCATTCCTTAAAAATGTAAACAATATATACTCATTTTGGTTTCTATTTCTTCAATAGTATGCATGCTTTTATGGTTATAAAGTGAGTTTTTCGGTTAGCATTGGGGTGCGATTGACGTCTTGATAGTGTTTTTCGATTGTTATTAAATAAAGGGTATTTGGTTCATAGCAAATTTCTAAACTACCATGTTCTTAATATCACTGGTGATTTATAAACCCAATATGTATATGAGATCATCTTTACTTTTATCTTCCCTTCACGTGTTTTGTTTACGCCTCCTTTTGTTTCTTAGCACTTTATAACTTGAATGTGGAACATTTTTCATTCTCAATTACAACAATCCAAAAGGTTGTTATTGCTTTCGATTCTCGGAGGCTAGATAGTGTATTCACAACTTTGTAAAAGTAAACTTTTGTATTTCTTATGTAAATTCAGTTTTATACATAAAGCATAAGAATTTGATCTTGAACTCTTACGTTCCTCAAATAGACGAGAGAAAAATCATCATGGTGCATTCTCAATTGTTTAAGATGGGAATAAATATTCCTGAAAAATATTTGACGTTCGAAACAATGATGTGGAAGATGAGCTCAATCGTGACATAATCATGAATTTTGATCGGTTCATAGGAAGGAAAGAGTTTCACAAGAGAAGAGAAAATTGATATAGGGAAAGCTCNAAGATATCTCTTGTATAAGGGATCTTTCTTCTTTCTTCGTCGTTGGCGAATTTCGTCCTCAGATTCATACGAATCTTCTAGGCAGGCTGAGCAGGAGCAGACATCAAAGTATTGATGGCCGTTTTCGTCCTTGAAAGGATATACTATTTGTCCTTGTTGACCGAAGGAGATGGGCTTCGGATACTGTTCTTTGTATGGACCATGGAATTCGTGTTCTTCAATTTGAATAGCAAACTGTGTGAACAGTTGTTTCCGGAACGAGGACGATCTTGGTTTGTCAAACTTGACTTCCGTTGTTCCATCATTGCGTGAGTGGAAGCTTACTTCGGATGTTTGGATCGGCGTCTCGGATGCTTGATGTAGCTTTTCGTAGCTCGTTACCCATGATTCTGGTATTTTCTTGACTAACTCCTCTCGAGAGATTTGTCGAGGTATTTGAGTAGTGCTTGGCGCTTGTGATGCTGATGAGACTTCGAGGAATAGCGCGTCGTCAGATGAGGGTAGGATAAGATCGAGAGCATGGTCTTGAACACGATAGACGATTTGGTGATGTAGCGTTGCTACAACACTCTTCTCTTGCATGGGTGCTCCGATGATTTGTAGTTGAACCTTCAGCGTCTTGAGCAGATTTGGATCTTGAAGTGACACATTAAAGTTTGGAAACAGCGTAACGAATACTGTTCCAGCGTTTAATGTTGTTTGCACCGTGCCGATGCAAGCTTGTTGATATGACTTTAGTCTAGAGTCGACTAAAGCGATCCGTGCTACTACCGGTAGACCTTTTCGAGCGTGTAGTGTTAGCCCGATTCGTACCACCCCAAAATGGAGGTGAGTGTATCCTTGCTGTTGCCATAGCTTCGGTAGCCCTTCTGGGATTGTTATCCCAATTGAAAAAAAAACAATTATAGTTCCGCAATTGAAAATGACAACATTTCTGGTAAACGGAAGAGAGAATGTAGAATAGATTGACGGTATCATTAAGCGAATACATTTTTTAACTAAAATCTTCCAAACGATGCAATTACTTCTATTTGTCATTAAACTTACGAACGTTTGAACAAAAATCGTGAATTTTTCATAAAATTGGTAAAGAAAAACTTTGGAACCACTCCCCAATTATTCACACAATAACCAAAACTTGTGTTGGTAAACAGTAAATGTGCCGGTATTGCCAAAATTATACGCATTTTTGGTGTGTGGGTAAAACTCTATTTCGATAAAAAAAAAAGTTGGCAGACCAAAAGCAGTTATACAATAATATGATTGGGAGATGTTTGTAACCTAACTAACCAAAGCCAAAACGAATACGTAACTGTTGGAAGTTGATCCAACTTGGAAAGCTCATTGATTTAGTGGAGACTCGTGGAAAATAGAGAAAGAAGAGACAAGAAAAGACAAGAAGACATCAACTCCAAGAAGCCCATGATATTCTGTTTTGGACACAATAATAGAATATGGACAAGTGTTGAGAGTTTCTTCTTGTGAAGATAAAAGGCTGTCCTCTGGTGTTGAGGTAAAGCGGTCCCTCCTTTTGGAGGTTGATTCCGCGTGAGAACGAGAGAGAGACAGAGAGTGTAAGGGAGTACATCTCAAGGGGTTTCTAAGTCTAAGTTCTCATGTTCTTCTTCTCTATTGTGTATCCCTTGTAACCCAATCAAGTGTGATGTGGGTAGTGGTTGGTGAGTGTATGAATCTCCAAGGAACACATGTATAACTCTCTTGATAGTGAAGTGTGGATCGAAAGATCCTAACCGGACGTAGCGGTTCGTTAACACCGTGAACCGGGTGAACAAACCGCCTTGTGTTCTTTCTTTTATGGTTGTCTTTGATTTGGTTTGATTGTCGAGTTGTCCGTGTATGGAGTTGTGTCGTGGGACGAGGGAATCGTGTAAGAAGCTTATGGGAGCACACGATTTTTCTCAACAGTAACTGAATAAAGATGAGCACTTTTTTTATTTTTAGCTTATGAAAAAAGGTTTTGGGATTGATTTAATTATTTATTCTCATCTCTAGGCAATGTTTTTCTTAATAGTGTTGAGGTTAGGAGTGGTGGCCTACAAGATACTTGACATAGAGCAGCACAACCTGATTGCAGAACAATATCAAATACACAAAGGAGATTACGAATGGCTTTTTCAAGTGTAAAATGTTTTGGAAAGTTTGTTTTCAGGAATCCCTAATATGTACATAAGAAATTGAGGGAAGGGGTAGTGAAGGTTGAAGATGAAAACTTTAACTTTTGATTTCTTTTCAACTTAGTTTTTACAAAGACGATAAGAGATAGATTTATATAGTCTTGGGTATAATAACCGAACCGAACCGAAATTGATGGTTCGGTTTGGTTATTGTTCTTTTACAATAATCGAATGGTTTTTTTTTATATATCCATTGGTTTCGGTTTGGTTCGGTTATATAACTGATAACCAATAGATATCCATTGGATATCAAGAAAAAATATTAATAATAATAATGTTTATCTCCCTAATTATCCGAAATAATCGAAATAACTGATATTTAATCAAAATAACCGAAATAACCAAAAAAATTTATATTCAATATTTAAAAACAAACGTTTATAGTCATCCAAACTAATCAATCCCAAAATTCTCTTGGATTTAAGAGGACAATAAAGACCCTATAGCCAATTAAGAATTTTAGATTTGATAAATATATCTAATTATTTGAACAAGGTTGCATGGAAACTCCGTCTTGGAATCGGAAATTCTTGGAAACGCGATAAAAACACATTTCCTAAAATTTAACCAAAAAAAAAAAAAAAAACACATTTCCTAAAAATCTCATTTTGGCAACGCGATAGAAACTTACTTTTTTATATAAAATAACATAATTGAATATGTAGAAAATATTGTGCACACTGGTCTTCCTCTTCTGGAAAACATTTGAACATAAAATTAGGGATGTCAATCGGGGTAGCCCGACCCGAAACCCGTAAAGCACGCATATATTTGAATCCGACCTGGTTCGGTCCGAAAAAAAATCGGACCTATATTCCAAAGTCCGGTCCGGACAGGGCTTTTTGGGCTTTTTCGGGCTTTTCTTTACAAACACAAAAATTCATAATTCTCAAATGAATAATTAAAACAAAATATTTATAAAAATAAATCTAAATTAAAATGTATTATATCAAATCCAATTAAATTTAAAAGCAAAAGTTTGACAAAAAAACAAATAAAATTCAAATAAATTGTATTAACAAATAAAACATAAAATCAAAACACTTCAAATCTAGGTAGTAGAGTTTAGATTAGAATATCATTCATCGTATTCTAAATCCTCATCACCATCAATAGGTACAAATAAAATAAAATAAAATAATAATATTAAGTTTTGACATGTATAAATCATATAGAAATGTCATTGAAAATCTATAGATAATGATTCTAAAAATATGAAGTAAATATGGATAATGATAATGGTACATGGATCACGAAATGTATAGAAAATATGTCAAATTATTATTTTTAAAATGATAAATATTGAAATAAAATCTCTAACTAATTAAAATATAAAGTTTCGGGCTTTTCGGATTAAGCCCGAAAAACACACTAGCCCGAAAGACCTAATTTTTTTCGGGCTTATATTTCTAGGCTCTAATTGGCACCCCTACATAAAATATGTTCACTTCTAGAATTAATATTTATATGGATTTTGTAAGTTATTGAGTGGGCTTTAAAAGACGTTAATAAAGCCCAGCCCATATACCCATAAATAAATTTGTCTTCGTTAACAACGTTTTAACTTTTAATGATAATTAACCCATGTCCCTTAGTTCAACTTGGCCTACATATTTTATTTAGAGCATCTCCAATGGTTTCTTCATTTTTTCTTTTAAAAATGAAGTTTCTTCAAAATGAAGAAAATAATGAAAAAGACTTTTCTCCAACAGTTTGCTTCATGTTTGTCTTCAAAAAGAATATTCCAAATATATTATATCTTTATTTTATTATTAATTTTTAATAAGACCTTTTACTTTTCAGTTTTACAAACTTTTAACTACTTATTTTATTTATAGCAATTATTCATCAAAATTACGATTTAAAATAATTTATACATTTATTATATAGATAAAATTACATTATATAATGTAAGAACAAACAATCGTATAATATTATGATGTACTAGTATACATATATTTTTTCTTTAAATGATCAATTAACGCACTTCGAAATGAGAAATGAGTTTTTATATATGTGATTTGCATTTTTACTTTATAATATGATTAGATAAACACATAGTTTTAAAATTAATTAGGTAAAAGAAAAACATATAATTTTGTTTGAGTATAAAACAAAACAAATAAAAAATGGAAGACATATTTTGTAAATAAAAAAGTTCACCTTAAAAAAATGAAGAAATTAATAGTATTCCTTCAAATATGAAGGGACACTATTCATTTCTTCATTTAGAAAGTGAAATTGAAACACCATTGGAGAAGATTTCTTCATTTTTATCTTCATAATGAAGGAAAAAATGAAATATGAAAGACCATTGGAGATGCTCTTACTCAAATTCCATTTTGGCCCATAAGCTAACAATTTTTGCAACAAAATTAACTCCAATTTAGCATCCAAGCATCCGCGACGAAGTCCTCTGCATACTCTGCGTAAATCAATCGTAAATATAATATTATAGTCACAATCAAATATCTGTTATAAACTATGATATATTATAGGTGAGTATATGTGTTTATATATGTATTGTACTAGGACTTGACCCGCTTTATAATTAGTGCGGGGTCATTTTTTTAAAAGAAATTTCTTTGAATTTTAAGAAAATTGTGTCTATTTGAATTTTATAATATGCATAACTCATGATTATAGATAAAATTATCAAACAGAATAATTTTTCTATTTAACCAGTTTAGCAGTGGACTAAAATATTATTCGGGCTAACTCATAAAATATATAATTTTGAAAATATAACTCTATTAATTATTATGCACCGTTTAATGACTCTAGTTTGTGGTTAGTTCAAGAACTCTTATAAAATTAACTTTTTATGAAATTAGTAAAATATTTTTCAACATTTATTTTGATATAAATTCAAATAAAATATAATAAACTATAGTGAAAAATATATCAAGATTTTGAATAGATTTTTTAGGAATATATATGAATTGATTATTATTTAAAANTAATATTATTAGGAGAGGTCTTAATAAACGAAAGCAAGAAGGAAGAATGAAAGATCATTTTCAAAAATATATTCTTAAATAATATTATAGAGATATATGTTATATTATATATTATTTTGTGAAGAGATGATAGATGGAGAGAGAGTTTTTCTTCTTATTGATATTGCTTATCGATTCTTTACACTGATCAACCTATTCTTCTTAAGAATAAATATGTAAAATATTAGGGAGTGGCAAAGTAGGTGAAACAAGACTTTCACAACCACTAAAAGAATAAAATATTGATGTGGATAATTATATTTTCTAATACTCCCCTTAATTATCCATCAATATTAATTATAATGTATTACGTACTGTTTCGTTAAAAATTTTATCATAAAAACTCAATGAGATAAAAAATTATGACAAAGGAAAAAAGAGTACAGTGACGTAATCTCCCCCTGGAATGATGAATATAACATTCTCTTCATAAATCTTGCAGATGACGCATTCCGATGTTTTGAATATGCTTTCTGAAAGTTGTAGAGGGAAGCGCTCCTGTAAAAAGATATATTGCATTGTCACTTGAACGAATATACTGGATATCCACTTCTTGATTCTTCTCGAATTCTCGAGTGTAGAAGAAACATCTTAGAGGAATATGATTTGTTCTATCAATCTTGATGTAGCCTTCTTTGATTTGGGCGACACATGCAACATTATCTTCAAACAATATTGTTGGCTCCTTATTGGTGATTATTCCACTTGACTGTTGTACATTATGAGTCATAGATTTGAGCCATACACATTCTAAAATCTGCTTTTGGGAACACCAAGAGATTGCAGTGCCTCCAATGGTAAAAACGCATATGTTGATTCTAAAAATTACACAAGGGACAAAACAGTAAACTCAATGGTTTGAATCTCATTTTATTGATAAAACTCGGTGGAGCTACAAAATTGCTAGATCGTAAAAGATGACTTAAGAACTAAAAAGATAAAAGCTTAAGGTTTTAGCTCTATGTCTCTCAGTTCTCGCATATGGTTGTGAATATGGTGAGAGCTTCCTTATTTATAAGGTTTGAGTCGGTCCAAATCGAGGGGATTTCCTTTTCCTAATTTCATCATGATAAGGAAATCTTCATTTTCTCCCAACGAATTGAGAAATGTTCCGTAAATTTCAGAGGCCGGCGTATTTGGCTAGGATTGTGTTGCTTAGGATTGGAAATAAAAACCAAAACCAAGCTGAGATTTATTAATTCAAAATCCAACTGAATTAGAGAGAGAAAAAAATCGAATTGAATTTTATAATAATTCGAAAGTATATATTGAAAGGTATTAAATAGTAAATACTAGTAGTACTAATATATATCAGATAATATTATTAGGAGAGGTCTTAATAAACGAAAGCAAGAAGGAAGAATGAAAGATCATTTTCAAAAATATATTCTTAAATAATATTATAGAGATATATGTTATATTATATATTATTTTGTGAAGAGATGATAGATGGAGAGAGAGTTTTTCTTCTTATTGATATTGCTTATCGATTCTTTACACTGATCAACCTATTCTTCTTAAGAATAAATATGTAAAATATTAGGGAGTGGCAAAGTAGGTGAAACAAGGTTTGGAAGAGTTGTTTCCTGAGAGTGAGAGTACATTAAAAGAGTGGTCAATTACTGCGAGTTACGGTGGGAAACTGGCTTTGTTTCTTCATAAACGATTCTGGGGTAGCCCAAGAGGGAATATTTTGTGTGCGGAGATTGCGCTGGAAAGACGCCAAGGAAGAGAGATCTGGGGTAAAGTTGAGTGGTGTGATCATGTTTTGACTTCTGGGATTTATTACGTAATGAAACCTCTAGCTGTTATAGTTTGATGCATGAACTCTTCTCCTTCATATAACTTGTGTTTTGTTTTTTTCATTATCCTAAATCTCTTTTTGCTGATTTCGCTTATGCAAATGAAAATAGCTGATTTGAGGAAAAATTATTAGTTTATTTTGAACGAAAAAGTAGTTAAGAATGCTATAGACTTGACCCTATAGAATTCTTGATTTGATTTGGTTCTCTGATTCAGTTTGTTCAATGTTCGTAATTGATTCAGAGAGTGAATAAATTAAGGGAGAATCGTTTCTGGTTCTTGAGGATACATTCTTCCATCAATTAAAAAAGAACTACACTAACCTGTCCATGGTAGACAAAGGGTCGTCCATAATCGGCGACAACCACCGCACCAATAGATACAATTAAGCTGTCCGAAACCGAACCAGCAATAATGCTCGTGAATAAAAAGTAGAATCTTTTCTGGTTTTTCTCAGCACATCACATTGCCAATAATAACACAAAACTTTCTTCCATCAAATAAAATAGAAATACACTAACAGATCTCTCCCATCTTGCAGAAACGAGATCAACAGCAATAACCAGTACTCCAGTAGAAATCCGTTATACTGAAAATGTCTCTTAATCCGTTATACGATAATCTTGCAAAAAAAATCGAATAAAAATGAAAAGGAACCAAGACTAATTAGAAGGACGGGAAATCACCTCTTTGAGCTCAAGTGTTCAAGATATGAATTATGGAACGATCACCTTGTGAAGAAATATGCTCCATGCAAGAGATGTCCCTTTTGAAGGCATCATGCACTTGTAATCTGCTGTAATCTTCTTTTTTCTTCTACTTCCCAAAGCTCAAACTTTCTTGTATTCTCAAAAGATGTCCCTTTTGAAGGCATCAAAAAGTGAATACAACAGAATTAGAGAAAAATATATATATATATGCTCCATGCATGATATATCATCGTGCAACGAAACCATACACCATAAATTAGCCATTAAATCATGCACAAATCAAACACTAGAGTACTCATACTAAATCATGCACCATAAACTATTAAATAACTGATATAATTTTTAAGAAGTTTCCTTAATTCAAACGGTGAGTTTTGTGACTGGATTGAATAAAAAATATCTTATTATATAGAAGAATATATTAAACAAGATTAGGTATCGCGTATATACGGGTTTATAATTTAAATCTTTTATAACCCATGAAAAAAAAAACTAAAAACTAAAAAATAGTAGAAAATAATATAGTTAAAAAAGTAATAATAAACAAATATATAACATAGAAGGAAGAATTTGGTGGAACATATGCATTAAATAGTTTTGGAAAAGAATATTATTGGACTTTTGATTTTTTTGTATATAAGTGAGAGACTACCAAATTATTTATATAGAGGTGCGAAAATATAATTCTTTTGCTTTTAAGATTAGTAATCTACTGTTTAATTTCTTTAATCTAGATGGAAAAATTAATGAATTTTCTATTTTCTTTTATCAACTTTGCCTTTTAGGATAAATTTAATTTTTTCTATTTTTACTTCTTTTTGTTTAGTAACTTTACCATTTAAGATTAGGAATCGGTTATAATTTTTTTCCAAATTTTATATTTTTCATTTTTTTTACTAATTTTGGCTTTTAGGATAAATTTATATTTTCTATTTTTTTTTTTGTTTAGTAACTTTACATTTTAGAATTAATAATTTATTATAAATTCTCTTTTATTGTTAGTGTATTATGTGGTAAAATCTAATTGGAAGATCTGATCAATTACGTGTCACAATCATGTGAATTAATAACTTTGAAACATTTCACTTATATAATAAGATATTCGGTCTTAGACCATCTCCAATGCAAGGTTCTTAGAGAGGTTCTAAGGTATTAATTGTATTTAAAATAAATGAAAATTCAATTAAAAGCTAAGAGACGGTTCTAAAAGTTCTCTTTTAAGAGATGGTTTTTAACGCTACGTGTCCAGTTATTATTAGCAGACATTTTTACATAGATTACATATGGTTCTTCTTCGGCAATCTCTCCCGGCGGCTGAAGCTTCTTCGTTTCTCTCCGTCAGACATTTTCGCCTTTACCAAACAATTGATCTCTTCTGTGAAAATCGATTTCGATTTCGATTTCTGAATCTATTTCATCTCCTGGATTTTCGCAGATACAAAGCGAGAAAGTGACAGTTTGTTTTTGCATAATCAAAGGGATTCTATTCTATTCTATAGGAGCATAATCAAAGGGATTCTATTCTATATTCTATAGTTCCTATAGTTACAATCTCCTACATTCAGCGTCCTCTTCTTCTTCATTGCTCAACCAATTTTTTTTTTTTAAGAACCCCTTGGGGGATCTACCATTGGAGGAATAAAAATTATAGAGGTTATAAACTTTGATTTTACCACAATTTATGAATAAAAAAATTGGTAAGAACCCTATAAGGGGTTCTGCCATTGGAGATGCTCTTATTAAACCAAAACTGAGAAATTCGGTCGCCAAAGTCCCAAAGCAGATCGGAATTAGGGTTTGGCTCTCGCTCTCTCTCTCTTTCGCAAATCTACACATGTCTTCCAAAATTAAGGCAGAGAGGGAGCAAACGACGAAACCACCGTCTCTGATTACGTTACTTCCCCAAGACGTCATCATTGACATCTTAGTCCGTGTACCGAGTTGCGACTACCCAACACTCTACCTCGTTTCAAAGCACTTCCGATCACTCGTTGCATCGCCTGAGCTATACGCGAGACGATCTTTGTTGGGCTGCACCGAACACTGTCTCTATGTTCTCCTCTATAACAGAGAAACGTGTTACGACAGTTGGTATATTCTCCGCCGGAAAGCCAATGGCGGTCTCCGCTTGGTAATTATCCCTTCGCTTCCGGCTAAGCGTTACCGTGGAAGCTTTGTCGTTGTGGGTCCGAGGATATATATGTTTGGTGGGATTGACCAGAAAGATATGGCGTTAATCGACTGCAGATCTCACACGGTGCAACCCCTCCCCAAAATGCCTGTGCCCATGTCTGGTACAGTCGCTGACGTCATCGACGGTAGAATCTACGTAGTTGGATACTGCGATTATTATTACACGAAGAAGGTGATGGTGGTGTTCAATACAGAATCAAAAACGTGAGAGCCTAGGGTTATAAAGCCAAACATTAAGCTAGGTGACACGTGGTCGTATGGTTGTGTGGTGATGGCCGATAAGCTGTTCACGAGGGATTCTCATAATAGCTTTGTTTACGACCCAAAGGAAAGTAAACGGAAAATGGACGAGATGCTGAATTACAAGGAGTGGAGGAAAGCATGTGTTGTTGATGACGTATTGTACTACCTTAATGAGGGAAAGAAGAAGTTAATAAGAGCGTATGATCCAACGCAAAAGTGTTGGGGAGTGGTGAAAGGTTTGAAAAAGTTTTTGTCTCGTTCATGGTGGTGGCCTGTGAGTTCCGGTGGGAAACTGGCTTTGGATTCTTTTGAAAGTGAACATACAAGTGAGATTTGGTGTGCCGAGATTGCGCTGGAAAAACGTCAAGGAGGAGAGATTTGGGGTAAAGTTGAGTGGTGTGATCATGTTGTCTTTTCTGAGAATGTTTACTTGAGGGAATCTCTAGGTGTTATGGTTTGATGAAGGAATTCTTCTTCATATAACTTGTGTTTTGTTTTTGCATTATCCTTTTTTGCTGATTTGGTTTATGTATGTAAATGAAAACAGCTGATTTGAGGACAAATTATTAGTTCATTTTGAACAAAAATAGTTAAGAATGCTATAACATTATGAACGAAAAGTTCATGGTGGCCAAACATTGTGAGTTACGGTGGGAAACTGGCTTTGTTTTCACGGGGAATTGTGACGTAAAGAAACCTCTAGCTCTGTTATGGTCTGACGAATGAACTCTTGGTCATATAACATGTTTTTTTTATGTAAGTTTTCTTTGTCCAGCTTCACCCAACTGCCTAGGTGAGTTTTCCTTTCATTATCCTAAATCTCTTTTTGCTGAATTCTTTGATGTAGAATGAAAATTGTCGAATTTGATGGAGAGAGTGAATAAAAGGACGAACGTTTCTGGCTCTTGAAACACTTATACGTGTGGAAAATGAAAAACTCTGGGATTTGATCAAACATGTTCAGATTGGCTTAAACCACTTTAGGAATTGAACATAATAAAAGAAATAGAAGGAGAGATGATAAAATAGAATGGGTCTCTATCCCCATGTGAAAATCATTCATCAGCCAGAAGCATCCGAAGAAAAACGGTCTTCAAAAGGCAGATGCAGATAAGAGACAGAAAAACACACACAAATTTGCTCTCACAAAGAGTGTCCAGCTTCTTCTTCTCTNTCTTCTCTGTTTTTTTTTTTTTTTTGTTGATAAATTCTCACCTGAAATAGATAGAGACCAGAGGAATATCGACGTCATTGTCATCTTCGTCCTCACAAGCCACCACTACATCAAGATGGTGACGATAAGGCGGCAACTCCACTTTGGCGATATCCCGAGCGAGATCCACCACTTTCTTGTCCATTCTTTCCTTGTGTCTCGGGAACATACTGTTGAACAGAAGGCAGCTTCCACATGAGATGCTGTACGCGCTAAGCCCTTTGTCCTCCAGCCACTGCAACACCTCACGCAGAGTCGGGTTTCCTCTAAGAACCCATCTGTCCCACACGGTCCAAGCCATGTCGCGGTGCTTCACCACTTTTGGCGGAACCGGTTCAGCCATGGAGAAGAGTGGAAGCGCCAGGTTGGCAAATGTGTTTCTGTAGTCTTCCACTTTGTGTCCTCCATCAAGGACCTTGTAAAGCTCGAGGCAGACCAGACCAGTAGCCATGGCTGTTGAAGTAGCAATGGCTGGGATGATTCTCCCTGCAATGAACTTTGCTTTCAGCTTGTCCACTTCAGGTATGCTGTAGTTCCTCGCCCTCATGTTGGCAAGACCCGCTATCACGTCCATGTGATAGTTTGTATCATCATCCTACAAAACACATCAGGATTCAAAATGACAACACTCTCGGTTAACAAGATCTCTAAACAATTTGCCCAGAGCTTCTCGACATGTTACTTTCAACAGCAATTAGATTTCACGAGTCAAATCAGTGAGAGAATAAGATTAGAGAATATTTACCTTTTCGAACTGAATTGGTTTCATCCTGAAATCTGGAGACAAGTTATGCCTACACTGCTCGAGCTTAGCAATGAGGTCGTTGATGACTGCAGCGTCGTCCACCGAAGCACTTGTTAAAGTGGTGACTTTCTCATCTGTCACAATCTTTGCATCTTTCCTTGGCTCAAAGTCTGGGACTATCACTCTGTCAACAGCTTCAGCTGATTCCTTTGGGTTTTTGGTCCACTCAGGCACAGGGATCCCAAATGTTTCTGCTCGTAAAATTGCAGTCGACGTGATGAAGTTAAGGAGGCTTGGGTCGGAAGAGGAGTACTGGAGCGGATGAGGGAATCTTTTTGGAGCAGACCAGAATGGAGCTCCAGTACTAGTCGCAGCATCTTCAGGAAATGTGTATATCAATTGCTTGACGCGGTTAACAAAGTAATCCTCAAACCTGGTCGCATATCAAAAGAAATACATGTTATGGGGAATCCGGTACCTGTTGAGAAATGATGATGCCTCATAACAGTGTTCCTAAATATTGACTTTTAATTTCCAAATGATTTTTTATCAATATAATAATATGAACCCTGGGATGATGCGCATGTCACAAGCATAAAAAGAAACTGTACCAGCACATGAATAAGATACCGTACTCTCTTTTGTTCCATCATTACGACAAGACTACCATAAACCTAACTACTTAGAGAGTGTCAGTACCTCAGTCGAGCCCAGGTTAAGCAGTCTTGGAAGGTCTCACACTTCTCCTTGTCAAGGCACTCAACAATCCTCTCCAATGTGTCCCTCGCCTGAGCGTCACCAGCACTGATCATTGAGTTAGTGTACTCAATCGGGCTAGAGAGATATGCATTTACTTCAGCTGGAGTCTTCTCAAGCAGACCCTCAAACTCAGAGCGAGCCCAAGTTAGACAGTGATCAATGTTATGCGGAAACGAATGCACCGTACACATGGGCGCCTGTTTCTCTGGTGGGTCCCTTGACGCACCGTAGTTTTCAGTTAGATGTGGAATAACCATCTGTGTGTTGCACTTTGCACCAAGAGTCCCAGACTCAAGGAGAGGCTTCTGGAAATACAAGCACCTAGAATCAACATAGAGCCTCGCATTGACATTATCTAGTGCATTGACGACAACAGTTAAGTTCTCCCAGAAGGCATCGTCAAATACATTCTCAGTCTCAGCACCAACACGGTTTTGCAGGGCCTCAATGTTGAACCTGGGGTTTATAGCTGCAGCAGCAGAAGCAGCAACTGTGGATTTAGCCTGTCCAATGTTCCAGTCACGGAATAGAAATTGACGACTGAGGTTACTCTTCTCGATTATATCATCATCTGTCACTGTTAGTTTCCCTTGGCTTCCACATGAAACCCCCATCAGAGCCATATTTTTCAAGAACTCACAGCCAAGAGCACCAGACCCTACTGTGAATACTTTAGCATCTTCGAGTTTCTGCTGGAACTTGGCCCCAAATACAGATATTTGGGCATCGTACCGGCTATTCCTTGGTGCAAAGTCACTCGAATCCAAAGGTTCAGAGGGGAGTGACTCCACTGAATCAAAGTAGAAAAACTGATAAAGAATATGAAAGTTCAACATTAGGTCCCATTATGAAACTAAAAACAATACACATGTGTCAAAAAAGGGTAAGCAACTTTATCTTCCCGCAAAATAAACATTAGAAAATGGGAATGATACATACTATTGATGTTCATTTTTCATTAGGACTTCTATTTGTTGCTGTAAGAAACTATTGAGGATTTCTATTTCTTTAGTAACTCTTTCTAAGCTGCTTTGTTTTAGGTTTTAATCTATAGGGGTGAAGTCTTGGATGTAAGACTCTCCCAAGCTAGAGAGTGCTTTGGGGTTTCTGTCGAGTTAGGCCGAGGGAGGGATCTTAGTTCTCTTGGGTTCTGCTCAATTTCTGATCTTGTTAAGGTTTTAACAAAGAGAGCATTGAGTTTTAATTCTTTAATTGGCATGCAAAGACTAAATATGTGTTCCCCAAGTTTGTGGAAAATAAATATTACCTGAAAGAGGGGATGGAATTTTCCAGAGCAAGCTTTAACAACCTCCTGTCCAACAATACCGCCAAACATTGCAGCCATGGGATTCAGGACAGCCTTGGCACCAAAGGAAAAGTGTCGTAGAAGCTTATGGTCGACATTCTCCACCATTAAATCACCCTCCCCGGTATTGATTGTTGTGGCAATGGATATAAGCTGCTGAGCGTCTTCTTCTGAGCCAGCAACAGGAAATCTGCCAGCTTCAGATGCAAACCGATCAAGTGCCTGGAATGCTAAGTGAAGGAGTGGAGGCCTATCAAACTTAGAGAAATCACTAAATAGAAAATCCCCTGGATCTTTAAGCGCTTCCCTCAACGGCTTGAAATTCAGCAACTTTGGCTGTTTCACCTGAGTGACAATACCACCCTTCACATATGTTCCATAGCCTGACGTGTCCTCTTCAAGGGTGAATGAATACGGCCGTGCACTTTTTATCTTCCTTGGTTTCCCATCATTCAATTCCGTCATACCCTCAACTTCAGAGAAAACGACTAGGTCACCATCTTCAAATTCAAGTCTCTCATCGTCAACACAAGAAATAAATGCCTGGTTCTCATTAGAGATGGAGGCAATGATGCCTGTGTGTGGTTCCTCTCCATCAACATCGAGAACTGCAAATTCCGGACCAAAATCACAAAAGACGGAGCCAAAAAGACCCCTGACATCAGCCTTGACAAAAGCGATAGGAGGCTGATGGCTGTGGCAGTAGTCATTAAATTCGATTGCTCTCTCCAAGCTAATGTCAGAGAAAACAACAACCTGTTTCACAAGAAAGTAGTTGTCTCAGTGTGAAACCAGCCAACAAGAACCACCCACATGAAAGGTGTACACCAATCTTCTATATTAATACTAATAAATAATAGAACCAGACTAACACCGAAGACAACGCCAACCCTTTCTTTGGGATAAGCAACTTTTTTCCCACTCCTATGGACTATGGTATCAATCGAGTTGCAAAGTTATCATAACTCAAAATTTTATCCAGTATACAAAATATTCAGACCAGATAGAACCAATGACAAGAAAAATGAGTTGTCTACCGACCTGGAAACCAGAAAGATGCTCTTTGGTTAAGCTTGTGGTCAAGCTAGAGACAGCCACAGCATTGTTAAGATCCTGTAACTTCTGAACAGAAGCATCCGCCCTATTCTTGCCAATATCATCCTCAGAGAAAACAAAGTTGCTTGACAAGTCCCATAGCTCTACCACACTTTCATCATGCAGAGTCAAAGACTTCACACCAGCAAGAATAAGATTCTTGGCTGAAACAACCAAACAAAAAAAAAGAATGAGAAAGGAAGGGTAAATAAATCTTAAGAAGATCAATTAAAAAGTGTCAGGAATATACGCAACATTTAACATGCATATTTGAATACTGGAATCCTCAGGAATCACCAAAAAGGAAGATATCAAATAAATCAAGGAACATCGGAAACTACTACGATCGGATGTTGAAGGAATACTAACAATCAGGAGAACAAAAACTTAGCAACTAGAGAGTAAAATCGACTAGCCTCGTTTGATGAAGACACAACTCTTGGCAGCTTCTAATTAGGACGAAAACAATATTCTACAAAATTTCGAAGCAGAGGGACGAAGGACACATACCAATCTCGGCTCCAAGGCCGTGCATCCCCGAGATGAGAACGTTCGAAGCAAAGAGACGCCTCATCGTCTCACGTCCGTACACGGCGAGCTGCCTGCTGTGCAGATCTTCATCGATCTCCTGACGGTTGGAATTACCGAAAGCCATGTCGCGGTGCTGGACGACGCTGTCGCCGTTAAATCCGCTGCTGCTGCTGCTGCTGCTGCTGCTGCCAGAAGCTACAATCGAATCAGTTATATCGATACGGCGTTTCTTAATCGGCGAAGATGCTAAATCGGAACTGGTGCTTATATCGCTGTTCTCGTTAGCAACAAATGCTTCACTAGCTCGCTTGTGAAGCATATAGTGATGGAAGAACCTGGAGAAAACGTAAGAAATCCCCATGTTAATCAATACTAGGTAACAGGTTGAAACAGCTTCAAGCATAGAGGAAGAGACTCGAACAAAAAATCCGATCAAAATCGGAAGCGATGAAACTGAAATACCAAACCCTAATCTGGAATCGATTCTTCGGAAACGAAGAGAAGCAAGACGAAAACGTACCTTTGAGGAGAACAGACGAGAGAAGATTGGAATCCAAAAGAGAAATGAGATCTGAATGATTATCGAAATAACGAAAATTGCAAAATCTCAAGATTTATTTAGAGACGCGATTGTGGAAAACCAAGGAAATGGGAATATGGAAAGGGGTGGAATCTTAAATGACTAAGCGACGTCGTTTTTGGTTAACCATTGATTTTTCCTTTTTTCTCTGCGTAATTGTGACGGCAACTCTCTGACCGATCCGGTTTAGATCGTTCCAATGAATCTATACATCCCCGACACGTGGGATTATTCGGAATTTCTTCTTTCAAAAGTTACGCAAATTCAATGACATGTTATAAATTTTAAAATAACTAGATATATCCTCGGTTCAAAAAATCGGCCGTCTAGGTGATTAATTGGCCGTTTAGGCGCTAGGCGTCGATCCACCGTCCCGATTAGTGTCTAGGCGGGGAAGAAAGTCGGTCAACGAATTTTTTTCCGATTTCAACGTTTTTTTAAAAAATCGGCGATTAATCACTGATTAATCACTGAGTATTTTATTTAATTTATATTAAAAAATATTAATATATGATGTTAAATATTGAGTTTTTATTGGATTTGGATCCATTTCAATTTTATAATTATATTTAATATCATATATTTAATTTTCAATATAAATTAAATAAAATAATATTAAAATACAATATATTAGTATTATTAATACATATTTTCCACATAATAATACATATTTAACATCATATATTAATTTTTAATATAAATTAAATAAAATAATATTAAAAACTAATCACTGATTAATCGCTGATTTTTGGGCTAGGCGCTAGGCGGAACCCGGCCGCCCGACTAACGCCTAGCGATTTTTTGAACATTATATCCAAGGGACAATTGGGTGAAGAATAACTATTAAAATTAATCCAGTAACAAAAGGGTTGTTTTCGAACGATTTTGCCTTTTCCGCTAGACAATCTATACTATATTATTATTGTTCTATTTGACATCACATATTATTATCCCATAGATTTTGTTTTTTCTGTTATTCGTATTCTATGAATTGATTTAATTTTGTATAACTACAAAAAAACACATTTTTTCAAGACGAACATGATTTCAGTTTTTTTAAACTAACAAGATTTTTTTTTTCCAGACGTGAATAGTGTCATCAATAACGTAACAAGTCTATTTTTATCAATAACATACCAAGTCTTTTTTTATCAAAAACGTAACAAAATTATCAATAACATAACAAGTCTATTTTTTTCCAGACATTTCATCTCTTAAGTGTCTCATCAATAATTTTCAAAATTGCAAAAAAAAAAAATAGACGTTCTATACACACATAAAAATTATTCTCCATTAATTTTCGATCGTCTCTCGCCCACGACGTCAAAGTCACCATCTTTCTCCAACGGTGAAGTATTGGGTAATGTTGCGAAATAATAAAACCTACAATCGAATTAACAAACGCCAAATATAGAACTTCCACCATGAAAGCCCAATAGACAGACTATATGTTCTATATAGACTGACGCTTTTTAACTACATTACATATCAGTGTTTGAATTGAAAATTACAAATCTTTACATTGATTAGAATAACAAGTTTGTTAAATACTATAGACTTGATAAGTAGAATAGAATGGGAGATGAGAAGAGTACAATATGGGGAGGATAATAAATATAATGAGATATTTTACATAGACATTCTATACGTTTTGTCATTTTTTATCAAAATGTTTATCAAAAAAAAAATTACAAAAAATAAACGTTTTATACACACGTAGAAATTAGTGCCTAATATTGAAAACACTAAAATGATGAACACACTTAATAAATAGATATTAGTCTCCATTAACAAGGCAACATTCTATACAAATAGAATGTTGAAAACAAACATTTTGTCTGCAATTGCAAATGTAACTGAGGATTCTAAGTTTCTGCGTGGCTTGTAACAAAGCAATCAAAACATCAGTCACCATAAAAAAAAACTTTACTAAAAATAGAGGTTCTATACAAATACACGTTATATACATTCTATACAAATTAATATTCTCTTCTCCTTCACAAAGCTCCCAAGAATCCATACGAAGCTTGACTCCAATGCATTGAAACTAAAACCTATAGAAACAAATCAAATCTTACAAAACTGAGATAATTAAACGGTTTGATCAGGTCCGCTTCTCTTATCTTCTTTGATTAATTTGTCTCCACAAACTATGATTCGCTTGGTTTGGAATTTGGGTTTCTGGTTGATGTTTATTGATAATGTGCAGTCTAAATTTAAGTATGTTTTCTGATTTTCACTTATATTCAACAATGGTGAAATTTGTTTTGTTAGCTTCACTCACTTTGCTTTAGTTTTGGCGCAAATTGGTTCTGATATATTCTAATTATGTGCTTTGTGGCTGCTCATAATTTGGTTTTTACTTCGTACAGGTCTCCGAACAGAGCTTCATACAAGTGTCCCACAGAATTTTGTGGATTTTGGAGGTTTTGTATATAGGAAGTCTATTTTCTGTATAGAACGTCGGTTGTGATTTGGGCTGTCATCACGCCATTGAACTGAATTTTGTGTGAATTTTGGGGATTTTGTGTATAGAAAGTCTATTTCTAATGGATCGCCAATGGTTTGTCATTTTCTCTGGTGGTTGCGTCAGCGGTTATGCTAGTCGATACCATCGAAGAAAGGCCTAACGAGCCGATTAGGGTCTGGATCTGTGGCTATGGGTTACAGTGCTTGATCCATGTGGAGTTGGTTTGGTCAGAGTATTGGAGGAGAAACACGAGTCGTAGAGCTAGGAGACGGACAAAAGTGTGGATCCTCAAGGACTTTTGGATTACGATGAGTATGACTACGAAGAAGACGCTGACAATTCAGCAACCTATAGGTTTGAATGCTTTTGCAAAGAATGTTTAATTATTGATTCTACAGAATTATGTAACAAACAAAGAAACATCAGATGGTAATAGAAAGAAAAACCTAAGACCTGCTTTCTCATTGTACAATTCAAACCCTCAAGCTAGCTCTATCACGGCACACTAGAATGTTCACAATTGTTCGGCGGAGTAGGCGGGCGTTGAGGAAGACAGTCCAAGGCTCCATAGACCTGAAGCGTTGTTTTGGGTGATGTTAAACCGCTAGCAGAAAGAAAAAAAGGGATAAAAAAGCCATCTTAGGAACTATATTGGACTTCCACAATTTTGACGCCAGGTTCCACACTTACTACACCTATGGGCACAACTTCCCCCTAAGAACTAGCTTGTTCGGTGAGAGAGCTGATAGATCTAGAAGACATCCGTTAATATCCATGTGTGGTAAGTGAGACAATCACAACTTGGTAATGTCAATCATTACAAACAATTAGACCAATCTTTCCATTCTCCCCATAGTAAAGCTACAATTTTTATCTAGCAATGATCTTTATGTGTACCTGGTGAGAACCATTAGCTTCAGGGTATTGGTGGCCTTGGCCTCCATTAATATCATCTGAGTTTCCATGACTTGCAACGAATCCAGGGCCTTACAACAACAAATTCACAAAGTTATAAGAATTTGTTTCCCAGTAAAGGTGTAAAAGCTAAAAAAGGACAGAGAGACTACTTGAGTTTTGAGCAGCCTCAGCAGCTGCAATTGCTGCTATAGCTTTGGTCTCCACGTTAACCAATTCTTCCCGAAGTTTCACAATTTCACGATTTAAGTGATCGATGGTCTTTTCCATACCGCGTTCATGGTGAAGGTTGCTCGCTCGTGTCTTCTTCTCAAGCTCAAGAGCAGCCCTGTTTTCAAGAATCTCATTATTAGTCCAAAAGAGTCACCGCAAAACAACAAGGGGAATTCAACTCTCACCTTCCTTTGCTAACTTCTTGTCGCAGAGTCTCAATCTCCGCCTTAATCTCCGTGGCTCGATCCGAATTCGGTTTGGCCTTAGCTATCTCGCCCTCAAACATCGCCAGCTCTGCCGATAGCTTCTGCCTATCTTCAGCTAGCCTCTCTACATCTGACCTAACCTGATCAAGCTCAGCTATGATCCCGTTGACCACACGAGCCTCCGCCTCCATCCTCAGCGAATTCTGGTATACCTCCCGAACCTTAGCTTCTCTCTCCGCCTTAACTTTCGCGGCGGTTTCCAGCAGCTGTGCAAGCTCACGCTTGGCCAAATTGAGCTGATCCTTCACTCCGATGTGTGCCACAGCTAGCTTCTGGTTGTCCGTCAGAAGGGATTCGATTTCACGGTGTTGCATTGCGATTCGATCCTCCAGGATCACAGATCGAGTACGATTCCTATCCGATTCGATCATGTCGCGGTGCTGGACGACGCAATCGCCGTTAAATCCGCTGCTGCCAGAAGCTACAATCGAAGACTTATCGGACGCAGCAGAATCAGTTATATCGATACGGCGTTTCTTAATCGGCGAAGATGCGTACATGTGTTCCAAGCAGACGCGTAGGGATACGAACAATGGAGAATCAACGAGGAAAAAACAATAGATACACGAATACAAGCGTGTCGTACCTTACAACTGGAGAAGGTAATGAATGTCGACGGCGGAGGAGATAATGAAATCTGGCGGAGGAGAGAACGGCGGCGGCGACGGTAGAACAGACCGAGAGAGAGGAGCGGATAAGAGAGAGAAAGAAGGGCTATTATTTTGGGTTTTTTTATTATAATTAAGTTCTCACGCACAAAAAAAAGAGAGAATGGAGCGATCAGAGCCACGTGTACGAGCCGCGATGGCTCATGGCTCGAGATGGTTAAACACGGAAATAGAAACTTAGGGTTAGTTGGTGGTTGATGGAGTCGGTGAGGCTCTAGAAGGCTAATAATACTGTGAAACTATGGTGTGGTGGGGTGGGGTCTCTCACCTTAAAAAATATATTTTTTTAAATTTTTTAATCAAATAATTAAGTTTTTTAAAAAAAAAATTTGGACAAATAAATAGCAAAGTGCCATGTCTGAATGTGAATGTTTCAAATTTTTTTTTTTCATTTGAGACACCCTCAACCCTTTTTCTTTTGTTTTTTTCTTTTTTGTGATTTGTTTAATGGAGACACCCCAATGCATATGCTCTAACGAAGCTGCTCCACTGGGTCTCTTCACATCTATTACTAATAAAAATGGATGTTATAAGTCTCTAAAACTGTTTCCATAGGATTTTAAACATTGATTTTATTGGTCAACATCAGTGTTTAGAATAAATTTATACTTGTTAAATATAAAAAGAAAAAATTGTCAAAAACGACAAATAATAGAAATTATACAAAATAATGAGTTTAAAAAAAATAAGGAAACCATGTCTTAGTTTTCTATTCTATTAAATTCGTTTCATATTCATTTATTGTCTTGGTTACAAATTAAATTGGTCATGAATGCCCATAGCAAAAGTTGTGCTTATTAATTTGTTTTCGACCAATAATTAAATGTTCACATAGAATTTTAAACAACCACTAATAATTGTCTACATAAGCATTTTGAATTTGAATTTATTTGAACATTAAATTGTTGGTCGAAAACAAATTAATAAGCACAATTCTTGATATGGGATTCATGACCAATTTAATTTGTAACCAAGACAATAGATGAATATAAAATAAATTTAATAAAATAGGAAAGTAATACATGATTTCTTTATTTTAAAAAACTCATTATTTTGTGTAATTTCTATTATTTGTCGTTTTGACGTTTTTCATTTTATATTTGGCAAATATGAATTTATTCTAAACATTGATGTAGACCAATAAAATAAATGTTTAAAATCCTATGTGCACAACTTTAGAGGCATATATCATATATCTCTTGGTTAATGCTTGTTCTTCGTAGCTTTTTATTTATGGATTTTCAGGTTTTATTTATAGATTATTGCTTGTTCAGTTGATACTTGTTATGGTTCTTCGTAGCTCTGGTTTTTCGTTAATGCTTGTTCTTCGTAGCTCTGGTTCTTCGTTTATTTATGGATCTAGATTTCACATCTATACTAATTCACTACTCATATCACCATTGCTTGGAATTGCCTCAAATTTTCCTAATCGTTTGTTTTCAATCTTATTCCACATTTTGTTTCCTCCTCCACTTTCCTTACACAATGTCATATCTACAAATTACTCAACCACATTCCCCTGAAACGCCGATCTCGTCTCCCAAAACCAGCGGGTCAAGAACACCAGAGAGAATATATTCGCCACAAACTCCTCCTCCATTGCATTCAGAATCCACACCTCCGATGGTGTATCATACTCCGGGAACTTTGCCATTTGTTTTTGTTTTTCCTTTGTTTTTGCTCATTTTTTCTTTTGTTTTTGTTCATTTTTTCCTTTATTTTTGCTAAAACTTTTATTTCTGCTTTACAATTGATTTTCTATCTTTTTTTTAATTAATAGTTTTGTCCAAAGAACAAAAATATAACTTATTCACGTTTTACTCTCGGTATTATTTTTAAATAAATATCATTGTTGGTGTTTTAATATTTAATCTTTTTTCAATACTTAGATTAAAATAAAATTTAAAACAATTAAGATGAAATTATTATATGCAGTATATAATTTTATGTTAATATTATTCAAAAATAAATATTTAGCATTGACGGGAAAAATGTTTTTTAGTCCACTTAAGGGAGAGAACGTGTGGACTAAAAACTATTTCTTTAGGTTTCGAGCTTTATAGAAAGAAACGATTGATTTGAAGACATAAACACAATCGATACTAGCTAGCCTAAAGTTCTTCTACAATTTGGACAAGTATCTGGACGCCACTGACTAAGACAATGCAAGTGGAATGCATGTCCACATAGCGTATTCGCCAGTGAAATATTCCACTCGAATTGATCTATACATATTGGACAACTGTCTTCCTCTGCCCCATACATAAATACGAAATTTTCTCTAAGTACAAGAGCTAACTGTATTGCTTGAAACTCGTTGTCGAACTTTTCAGAATCTGAGTTCATAACGACATTTGTTGATGCGTTATCATCATCATATTCATTATTTGACATTTCATTCCCCCCTAATTTAACATCTCTAGTTTGATTATTATAATAGCGTACTATTATCTCCTTTATATAAAAGGGATTCATTTGGAGGCTCCTTAAAGCATCCACATCAGCAGAAATATTGGAGAAAAAAAATCAACCAATTAAGATACGAAAAATTGACATGTCAAATAAAACCTTTATTACAAGCAAACACATTCCACCAACAAGATGAAAAAATGCCACATCATGATATCACACCCCCGAAACATAAACGATTACTTTTTAAATAAATCAAAATGTTTCATATTCCTTCTCAATAAATTATGTATTAACATTGGTATCATGATATGTAACGCAAGCGTTTTAAAGAACTTGATCGTTCATTCTTCCTCTTCAAACGTTTTTTCAGAGCTATAAAAGTGGCAATCACTGAAAGCACATCCACGTTGATAATTCATACGTACGCAAAACACCTAAATAATATTCACATAAAGAAGATTATAATTCCGGTGGAGATTCAAGACTTCTAACTGCGTCGGCCACCACAAATCCAATTCCAAAGCTGAAGACACGAAATAACTGGCTGGATGAAGTTGAAGATGATGATGGAAGCATCGAAGGGAAGAACCTAGAGAGAGATTAAGAATATAAGAGATGAAACGGGGAAAAGACAAGGAAAAAGCCATAATGGAATCGTTCTTTCCTTCGTCTAAAAAGCTTCGACTCCCTCAAATTTAATGTGGGTTGAGTTCCTACTTCCTAGACGTGACCAACCCGAGCCATAACTAGAGTGGTCGTCATAGCTATAAGATCTCTCTGCTCATCGCTTGATAAGTCTACAAAACTTTTAATAACCTCTTGGATTAGTCTCAGATGCATTATTATTGATTATTTATTTTTGCTAAAGGGTTGTCAGATGCATTATTTTCATACCTAATAATTCTTATCGTGCAAAATTCAGGTTGGAACAAAGGTTATTATTGCTTTCGGAAGACTAAGACGAGAACGAGCCATGAAAGTGTTAGGAGTATTGACAAATGTGTTAAGAGCCTACTCATTAATCATGATTTATGTATAGCTTTCAAGGTCATGTAAGTACTAACATCGTCCATGATTTTAGCAATGACCGATGCATATACCTTATGAAAAATGACAACTATGCTTTGATTTCAGTTACAATTTGGTTGTGTTTAATGGGTGTTAATTTTATTTTATTTTTTTCGTTTAAGTGGGTGTTAATTTGAGGTGCATGATCCGCAAAAATATCAAAACACCGCAAAATGAACATATAACTTGACTAAAACTTAAATATCATTAAATGAATTGAAAAAACCATTCGAAGTTGTAGTAATGAAAAAACCATTCGAAGTTGTAGAAAGTCAATAATCATATATAATAAACACTTTCATCCTCAAGACACAAAAATATTATTCACACGTTGTAGCAAGCATTTAACAATTATTTAAAAGAAAACAATATCAAACTTTTCACAATACTTGGTAAACATAATTGGTTTTGAATATTATCCATGTATTCGTTTTGTTATATGGTATATAAAGGAGATTTTACAATATGGTTAACTAATGATTATAGATAAAACTAAATTCGTAACAATTTGTCTTTTTAACCCGTTTTGCAGTAGACTAAAATATGATTCGGGCTAACCCGTAAAAACCTATAATCTTGAAAACATAACTCTAATATGCACCGTTTAATGACTCTGGTTTTTGTGGTTAGTCTACGAATTCTTATAAAAAAAAAATCTTCTGTCTAACTTTTTATAAAATTTGTAAAATAGTTTTCAACTTTTGTTTTGATATATATTCAAATAAAATATAATAAATTATAGTAAAAATNTTTTTTTTTTTTTGTTTAATGGAATGTATCTCATTGAGACACCCCCAATGCAAATGCCCTAAGGAACCTTAAAACAGCACATAGAAAATTTATATTTATCTTAGAATGAAAATTTAATTAAAAACAAATTCTTTTATGGTAAAAATAAATATATGGGTATTTAAATAATACAAAACAAATTTTATTTGAATAAAAATAAAAAAAAATTAGATGTTTGAAAATATGTGATAAAATTTAATTAAAAATTAAATAATAGAATAAAAAATTACGAAAATCAGAATGAATAGAGATAATTGTTAGGTTTTTCCAAATGTGGTTTTGCGTTGGCCGTATCAAATTTATATTATTTATTTTCACTAGAGGTTTAGTTTTTTTCAAAACTTTTCAATCTTTTATTATTTATTTTCACGTGAGGTCTAATTTTATTTTCCATTTTTTCGTTTATGGTTTCTTTTTTACGGATTATAAAATATTAAATTATAAATATGCGTATACGCAGGTCCTAATCTCGTAAAACTTTTTTTATTTCTTTCGTAAAACTATAAACTAGATCTATTCAAGGTTCGAAAAGGCGCTAGGCGGGCGGTCGGGCACCGATTTGCGCCTAGGCCGAAAAGCGGTGATTAATCACTGTTTAATCAGCGATTAATTTTGAACATTTTTTTAATTTAATTTTAAAGTTTATATGTATATAAGCTATATGTTATGAATATATGAATCAAAACAAGTATGAAATAAGTTTTTTTGATTATCAAAATAAGAAAACATTAAGAAATTAAGTTCAATTTCACATATAAATTCCAAAAACAAAAGAGAAGTACAAACATATGATGCAAAAAAATATATTTGTCTTGAAATTGAGAGACAAAAAAGTACAAGGTGAGAAAAATCTTCGTCATCTTCTTCAATGATCAAATTATCATGTGTGTTGTATTTTTAGATGTATTTTCAAAACTTTGTAACAGACCATATGTCCTCACTTAAAAAAAAAAGTTGACTTTTTGAAGAAAAGGCAACGATTTTTCGAAAAAAAATCGTTAAAAATCGCTGATTTTTGAAATAAACGTTGATTTTTTGAAAAAATCAGTTGACCGCCTAATTAACCGCTTAGGTACTAATCGTTGCGGTCTACCACCGACTAGCGCATAGACGGCTAGACGGCCGCTTTTTAGAACAGAGGATATATTTAGTGCAAAGGAACATAAATACCAAAAATATATATATATATATATATATAAATATATAAAGCCCAAACTATATAAAAATATGTCTCGGCAATATGGGCCCAATTTTTTGTGTGCACATATGGGCCCAATATACAAATTGGTATTTTGTAGGTGTCGGCCCAATTATGAGCCTATCTCTTCTCGCGTCCTAATTTCCAAAATTTTCAGACTTCTTTTCGGCTTTTGCATTGTCAAAAAAAAAAAATATCAATCAAAAGACTAGTGTGTAAGCTTTTTCTTGAACAGTTTTTACTTGATAATAATTTTGAAAAAACATTTCATTAACTTCACATGTTGTTACTGGCAGACATTACACTAATTATATTCTTTTTCTTCTTCGTAATTTGTTTTTAAGATAATAATTTCGTAAAACCACATCTCGTTTTGCTATGTTCGCTAATGGTCTATTATATATATTCAATGGTTCATCAATTTGCGGATCGAATACTAATTAGATTACATCGTAACTCTATAAATTTTTATAGTTTCCGATTGCACTCTTTTGTGATCCTTTCACACTCACCGCCAATTGAAAAACCGATCAAAATTTTATCATTTTCTGAGTGTAGTACTTTATAAGTAAATTTTTGGAATAACAAAGACATTTTGTAATGATCTCAAAGATAGTTATATCACCTACATTAAATATATATATATATATATATATGTTGTTTTTGATAAAATGTTTCCTTATTTCCCGAATTCATGTGTTACCATTACTGCAATTCACATAATGATACTTTAACACCAATTTTTGACCGATTATATTAAGAGATATTTGTGCAGGATGTCACTTATTTTAAGTTTCATTAGTTTTTTGTTACTTTTTGAAAATTAATGTTAAAAAAAATTGTCACTTTTTCGCATAAAATGACGATTATATATCCATGAATCTACATCGTGTACCGTACACGCCGTACTGTACAGAGGGTAAATTTGTCATAAACAGTAAAAAATACTATATTTTAATAAAATTTTCAAAAATGCTAACATTCAAAATAAAACTTAAAATAAATGACATTGCAAATCTCCGTTATATTAAAATCACCTCAAACTGTTAAAGACGTCTGTGTTTTAGTGTAGAGATCTTTTATAAGTAAACATACGTATATGTGCGTGGTGGGTCTGGGTCATTAGCACAAATCATAGGAAATAGGAAAGAAGACGCACCAACCAATAATTTTGGTTTATTGGCGTAAAGGGTTTCCCCAACCAATAATTCGAATGAACTAATCACTTTTTATTTTATCGTTCCTGATAGTATTGTGAGGACTACAATATTGACTTCTCTTTGTTTTTGTTTTTTTGTTTTTTTTTTTTTGAGATATACGCCATCAGCTATCCGAACGACTTCAAGTAGAAACGCACCGAAGTGGTACAAAGTGGATTGGAATCACTCTTTCGAACTTATTACCACCTCGCCTGATCCCAAATTTAATACCGCTTGACTATATGCCAGCGGATGACCCAACCACTTTCATTATGGATCACCAGGTAAACCAATTAATTGGGACGAAGCCCAACTGACAAATTTCCCATAAAGTGATGTTTGGATTTTTAGCGAGAGCAGAAAATCGAACCCAGATTTAGGAGTTACACCTTTTGCTAGAACCCGTCCAACCATTCGCCCACCACCTTATGGGCTATTGACTTCTCTTTGCCTCTTAATTATGATAGTTTGATAGTGCCATATATATTGTCATTATTGTGATCGGATACCGATAGTTTCACGCTCTACGTTCCATCAAATCCAGATTATACTACGGAATTCAAATTAATCTTAGGAAATGAAAATTACTTACAATTATATTCCATTTGTATATGTGTCTTCTTGTTTTTCTGGGGATCTACATTTTAAACTGAGTAGTGTGGAAGTGTGGCATGTGTATTATGTACAAAGTTATAGGTATATCATATATGTATATATATTTTTTTTTTGAGTTCTTACGAATCCTGGGAGTAATCTCAAGTTCTAACATACCCAAACTAATTTTCTAGATGAGACTGATACATCCCATTTTTAATGTTTTATTTGGTGAAGAGTTAATTTGATAATTTCGTACTCAGAAAATTTGATTTTTAGTTTAGATAAACAAAATCGAATTTTTCCCGGATGAGAACTAATGTACTACAACCTCGTGATTGGCATATGTATTAACCAAAATTCCACCCATTAGATAAGCTATCTCAGAATTTATATGTGACAAATCCTCTCGTTTAACTTTTATTATAAGGTAGACCGTAGATCTATTAGGGTTGAGGGTGATGACGTGATGTAATCATAAAATTTTGCAGCTGTCACAATTTATCATCCAAATATGATTAATCATTGAAACTAACATTTTGACACGTTATTTCTTTTTTTATATATATAAAATAAACATTTTAAAACGTAAATAAATAAATATATTAATTATGATTGTGATTTGTATTATTAAATTGTCTCTTTTTGTCATATTATAACTCAGATTCAAGTTTGGTAATATGTGAATGTTAGACTAAAATATACTCATAATTAAGCTCTACATTTAATTATATCTAGCAAATATAAATTAAATTTAATTGTATATTTGTAAAAATGTTAGAAAACAAATAGTAATTTTAATAAAAAAATTATCTAGTGACATTATGTGATATTTTTTCATAAGGAATCAATATCTCATTTACGTATTGTGTTTATAGTTTCTAGTTTTTATAATTAGGTTTCTTAGATCAATTCTTGACTAATTGTAGAAAACCAATCAATACATTGTTAACTTAATGTATATAGGGATTAATTTAGACGTTTATAAGTTTTTTTCATTTTCCAGATAAAGGTGATGAAGTCTTATCGATTCTTAGATCATACGCATCCAAGACCTGTGTCTTCCGCAAGATACAATATCTTTCCAAAAAGTGATGATGTGTCGCGACGTGATTCATCGCGACAATAAAAAATCACTTTTTTAAAAAAAATAAAAAAGCGGAAACACAAAATATGTGTCTCTGATGCAGATAGTCTTAATGTCAATACTTTAGTGAACTTCCGGAAACCGGTCATTATATTCCAATTATGACGTCATTCACTACGCCTTCGTTTTGAACCAAACAAACCAAAACCATCACATAATAAATTGTACAAATTGATTCAAAAAAAGATGATGATGGTCATCATTAAATTAGATATGTATTAGTCCCATACGTGGAAAGTCGTTTAACGAATGTCAAATTTCTGACGCTCTGCATAATTATGTATTTTCAAATGTTTATTTACATTTAAAATAGTTTTTCCTTTTTTTTTAAACGACCTAAAACCTAAAAAAATCGATAAACGAGTTAAAAATTTTCTAAAAACATATTTTTACTCGATTAAAAAAAACATAAAAATAAATGTTAAAAACCGTATAGATGCTATGTAAACTGAATATAACCAAATGGTACCCAATTTATATAGGTAATTAATTCAATTAATTAATCCCAAAAAAAAAAAAAAAAAAATTACGTTTCAACAAAACTTGTCAGGTGGACTTTTGGTAGGGACATTAGCCACGTGAATTCAACATTTCTAAATTTCTACTCTTTTGTCTCTTCCCTTTCATAAACTCTCTTTCACACCATCCAAATCTTCACACTCTTTCTCTCTCTTTACGAAACTCTCTGAAAAAAAACACTCACAAAAACCCACTAAGTACTCCATCACCGGATCATTCCAATGGAGCCCGTCGCTTCCGGGTCACCCAAACCCGACCCAACTCCCACATCCCCATCCACGTCAGCACCACCACCACCACCAAGCCGTTACGAGTCGCAGAAACGCCGCGACTGGATCACGTTCCTACAATACCTAAGAAACCACAAACCGCCTCTAACGCTAGCGCGATGCAGCGGCGCGCACGTGCTCGAGTTCCTCAAGTACCTAGACCAATTCGGAAAAACCAAAGTCCACGTGTCGACATGTCCTTTCTTCGGCCACCCGGACCCACCATCTTCTTGCTCTTGTCCGCACAAACAAGCTTGGGGATCTCTCGACGCGTTGATCGGACGGCTTAGAGCCGCTTACGAAGAAAACGGTGGACGGCCGGATTCGAACCCGTTTGCTGCACGCGCCGTTAGGATTTACTTAAGGGAAGTCAAAGAGAGCCAAGCTAAGGCTCGTGGGATTCCTTACGAGAAAAAGAAACGGAAACGGAAACATACCGTTACCACCGTTAGATTGGATGTTGATTTAACGAGTGGAATCGCCGGAGAAGGAAGTAACGGTGATTCTCCGGCTGCTTCCGGCGCAAAACTTCCTCTAAGTTAAGACAATAATTATCATATACCTAATTTGCTTATCTCTCTCTCTATATATATTATCGTCTCTCTCTTTCTTTTTACTAAGAAAAATTCACCGAGGTCAGTAATTTTCTTAGTTGATCGTGAAAAGACATTTGTACGGAGTTTCTATTTAGTTCATAGTAAATTTTTTCCTCTTAGATGAATTACGTTAATGTCTATTTTGGATCTATTTGATTATTATTTTGGTTGAAGAGCAGCTTTCATTCTTCACATAAAATTTTGATTTTCGTCTCACATGCTTTGTCTCTATCCGAAATTATACCTTGTTATATATTCTTAAATCGATTTCGTGACAATTATTCAAAGTAACTAATTACTATATGGGCGATGTCAATATATCATCTTTTATATTTCCATTTACTTGTATTTGTTTATTTAGAAGTATATTTTCGAGTGAGTTGTTCAAAGTTTATGAGCACCATAATAATAACTTAGCTCATAGTGCTTCCAAAGTGGATTATTCCAAATGCATCTCGAAGTGCTTTTAAAGTGGATATTTTAAAAGCTAGCACTTGATATGATTTAGTGATATTTTTATTGAAATTATGATTCTCAGCTTCATGGATTCCTTTCTATTTTTGTTAATATATATATAGGGTTCTATTCAATATACTTTTTATTAGTATTATTATCGTGGTGAATGGTGAGGTATCCAGATACTTTTGCAAGGTCATATGACATTTGTCAAAAAAAAATGGATGTTGTCACCATATCTTTTTGTATTATTGTGATTAATGTCTTCTCAAAACTTGTAATCCTCATATAACGCTATGTAACTAACTATAGAGGTTAATTTATGAGATTTTGGGTTTTAAACCTCACTTATTTAGAATTCTTAGATATCTTCATCTTTCTCATCAAGGGTAGAGGCTATAGATGGGCTTTTTACGAATTCTCCAGATATTAAAGAGAGTCATGGGTTTACGTCTTATAATCAGGCTAAAGGCATATGCTTTTCTAGGTGGATATGCGATACACAACTCACATCCATTCATCTATATATTTTCATTTATTAACACATACTTTTAATATTTTAAGTTTCGTTTATATAGTTTTTTAGTAATCAGAATGTTATGTTTTTAGACCGTAGAGCAGATGATAATTACATGCGATAGATCCGCTAAACGAAAAAAACAAAAAAAAATGCGCTGTGAAAAAATTGAAACAACTGTTTTCGATCGATTGAAGTAAGCAACTGCATTTTTGTTCTTCTAATTATACTAGAAAGGCCATAGTTAATTTAGCGCGTTAATTACATTTGCATGTTACGTATTAATCTTACATAGTTACATTACATGATTATACATATAAGTGTCGGTAGGGATGTCAATCGGGCTGGCCCGGGCCGGTCCGGCCTGGCCTGAAACCCGTAAAGCCCGCATATATTTGAGCCCGGCTCGGCCCGGCCCGAAAAAATATCGGACCTATATTTTAAAGCCCGGTCCGGCCCTGACAGGGCTTTAGGGCTTTTCGGGCTTTTTCGGGCTTTTTCGAGCTTTTCTTTATAAACACAAAAATTCACAATTCTCAAATAAAAAAATAATTTAAAAAAAATATTTATCAAAATAAATCTAAATTGAAATGTATTATATCAAATCCAATTAAATTTAAAAGCAAAAGTTTGACAAAAAAAACAAATAAAATTCTAATAAATTGTATTACCAAATAAAACATAAAATCAAAACACTTTAAATCTAGGTAGTAGAGTTTATATTATAATCTCTTTCATCACCATCAAAAGCTACAGATAAAAAGAAAAAGTAAAATAATATTAAACTTTGAGAGGTATAAATCATTTAGAAATGTCATTGAAAATCTATAGATAAAGATTTTAAAAATATGAAGTAAATATGGATGAATGACAATGGTACATGGATCATGAAATGTAAACCTATAAAACCAAGTGCATGTACAAATCAGTGCTTCAACGTTTCTTGGTAAAAGACGATTTCCAAGACATACGTACAAATACTAAACGTAGACTCTGATGCCATTGTAGTTATCAGAATGCTTAGAACATCACATGTCATACGAGCTAACTCACCATAACGTTGTGAATGACTCTTCCACCATTCTAAAACATCAATGTCTTCATAAAAAGTTAGTTACAACATATCGTCTTCTAAGTATATAGTCAATTTAGACTTTGATTCTTCTATAATGGTATGTTTGTTCATACGCTTTGAAATCATATGATAAGTGAACCCAAATTTAATAAAACATACGTAATCAAATAGTTTCGGGCTTTTCGGGCTAGCCCGAACCCGATCGGGCTAAGCCCGAAAACACAATAGCCCGAACGGGCTTAAGCCCGAAAGATCCGATTTTTTTTGGGCTTTTATTTCTAGGTCCGAGCCCGCTATTTTTCAGGGCCGGGCCGGGCTTTGGCCCTAATTGACACCCCTAAGTGTCGGTTGATAACTTTGAACCAATGAAAAGAAAATTTCTAAAGTTTGTAATGTAGTACAATTCACTTTATAGAGATTTCAAAAGGAAAACAAAAAATCCCAGAGTTTCCACAGTTGTTCAAGGTACGTACGTGAATGCGCAAATACATACAGACACACACGTGTGCATGGTTATAAATAGGGTTGGAAATATAGTAAAAAGTCAGAAAACGAAGATGTTGACTATTATTTTCCGACCGACATTAGATCACCTCGAATGGGGGGTTCCTAATCCAAAAACATAGGTTCTTAACCAAAAAATAAAATAAATAATTGTAATAGTTAAGAATCGGTTTTTAAATCAAAATTTTTAGAGCATTTTTATTGGGGTTTCTTGAAGCAGGTTCTTATGTTTATTTTGCATTAAATTTAACCAAAGGATTAACTTTTCATAAGAAACGTTTCTTATTTAAGGACTTTAAAAAACGTATCTTAGATACATGTGTCTTTTGGTGAGTAGAGAAAACATTTGAGAGAAATTTTTGTTTCTTTCTCTCTCTTTTTCTTTTTTCTTTCTTCCTCAGACAATTTTTCTCTCCTCCTCTTTCTTCTTTTTTTCTTCTCAAATTTAATAATAAAAAAATAACTAAAAATCTCATTGAATCTCTTGCATTAATGATGCTCTTAGAATTTATTCTTAAAAAGAGTTTTTAGCCACGTATCAATACATAATTCGCCGGAATTTTTTTTTTGCCAAATTTTTTTTTTTTTTTTTCTTGACTCTAACTTAAAAAATTTAAAATTTAAAATTTTTGATTAAAACTTTTTCTTAACAATATAATTTATACTTCAAATAAATGATTTATCAATTTTTTTTTGTTTTCAAAATTGGAGGTGAAAAAACTTAAAATATTCTAAATTTTTAAATAATCAAAATTTATGATTAAAAAATTGATAAAAATCTCACCGCTCCTGTGATCTTAATACGTGCAAAAGGTCCCACGCGTGTGTTTTCTTTTCGTGTCCTTTTTTTTTTCACCATGTACGTTTTCAAGTTTTAACCTGTCAGGTGTTTTGCTTGCGTCAGTGGTCTGTCTGAACAAAAAGTGTGTATTTCGTTTATTGAAGGAAAATAAAAGGACAAATCCACATAATTGAGCCGGCTTGTTTTTCACATTATTGAATTTTTGGAAGTGTCGCTTGAATTGGTTTGCAGTTCGTGTGATCGGTAAACTTTCTTTATTTGTTATCAACCTTCTGTAATTTTAAATTACTTTAAAGTGTAACGGTAGACGTTATTTTTATTTTTTTTTTAGGGGTAAAATGTTAAGATATACACTACAAGAAAACATGGTGTTTTTGTGTTTTCCGACGGGAACTCGACGAAAATAAAATATGTTGAAATTTCGTTAGAAAAAAGTACCCATCGGTAGACATGTGTCTGTCGGTATATTTCCGACGGATTAGTGTACTTTTGGTATTAAACACGTTTATCTCGTTTAACTCAAGGGAACAAATCCGATCTTTAAATTCCGTCGAAAATCCGTCGAAAATTTCCACTTAACTAAATATCCTGTTTAAGAGCGCTTCATCCCAAGTTGGCGGCTGCCCAATGGTGAGCCGGTTTACACTTAGCAAGGGGCGAACGACCATGAGATCGCAGGCCTGGCTGGATTATTTAGGATCCACGGATCCTCCCGTATCTTCGAATTCAAACTTCTGATTCCCAAATTAAGAAATGGATTCACATGATGATCCTTTAGAGGATTAGAAAAGCAGTAGTAGCTTTCCGGAAGAACTCGGGCTAGCAGAGAATCCGAGTAGTCTCCATAAATACTTAGCTAAAAGTTCTAGATTAACTTCATGAATGTCCTGGAAACCAGCACCTCCATGGATTTTGGAAGTACAACAATAAAACCAAGCTATATGTGCATATTCAAAGCCTCTGCTTACATATGCAGAACCCTAAATTGAAAAACCTATAAACCAACACAGAAGTGAACATGTTTTTACCTAACACTTTAAGCTGTCTACAATTTCTGAAATACAAACAAACAAACACTCGACCAGACAAAAAAAACACTTGAATACAAACAAACACTCGATTAAACATTAACAGCAAAACTGCATTATTAGAATATATGCAAGTACGAGGATAAAATGTATACAACGTGACTATTATAGAGCAAAATTTTAGACAAAAAAGAAACATTGACCTCTCATATTAGAAGAAATAACTATAATGCATGTACAAAAAGACAGCAAGGAGAAGAAGCAAACACAGAAAATGACAAGACTTACCAAGGGAATCACTTGGAAGAACTGGAATGGAGTAAAGACGAGAAGAAGAATAGTGATTCTTTCAAAGAGAAACCATTACAGCTTGAAAACACGGAAAAAAAGACCCTGGAGCTCGTAAGAATTAGGATTAGAAAAAAAGATGGGATATACAAAATAGACAAGGATAAAAATTGTTAAAACTATGACACATGATTCATATCAGTTAGCATCATAGGTTTGGCAGATTATCATTAAGATATCGTGGATACTCGACACATATCTTAGGAATTAGGAGAACAAAAGAAGATGGGAAAACACCAAAAAGAACATAAAAGTTGTTACAAAAAAATGTGACAGATGATTCATATCAGTTCGCATCATAAATTTTTATACAGAAAACAAACGAAGCTCATTAGAGAATTCGAATAAAAAAAGCTGACAAAACCTAATCTGCTAGATCAATGGAAAAGGCAAATATCCATGATAAGTTTCCCTGAGATAGAATTACAGAAAATAGAAGAAACAAAGAGCTTCAATGACTAACCATTTAACCCTAGAGAAAAGAGAGGTTTATCGACGGACCTGACTCGTTCTCCTTGGCGCCCCTTCACCATATTCTCAAGTCATCCAATGGTAGAAATTGCCTTGTCGCGAGGATTGGGAGCTTTGACCCTAGTCGATACCATCGAAGAAAGGCCTAACTAGCCGATTAGGGTCTGGATCTGTGGCTATGGGTTACAGTGCTTGATCCATGTGGAGTTGGTTTGGTCAGAGTATTGGAGGAGAAACACGAGTCGTAGAGCTAGGAGACGGACAAAAGTGTGGATCCTCAAGGACTTTTGGATTACGATGAGTATGACTACGAAGAAGACGCTGACAATTCAGCAACCTATAGGTTTGAATGCTTTTGCAAAGAATGTTTAATTATTGATTCTACAGAATTATGTAACAAACAAAGAAACATCAGATGGTAATAGAAAGAAAAACCTAAGACCTGCTTTCTCATTGTACAATTCAAACCCTCAAGCTAGCTCTATCACGGCACACTAGAATGTTCACAATTGTTCGGCGGAGTAGGCGGGCGTTGAGGAAGACAGTCCAAGGCTCCATAGACCTGAAGCGTTGTTTTGGGTGATGTTAAACCGCTAGCAGAAAGAAAAAAAGGGATAAAAAAGCCATCTTAGGAACTATATTGGACTTCCACAATTTTGACGCCAGGTTCCACACTTACTACACCTATGGGCACAACTTTCCCCTAAGAACTAGCTTGTTCGGTGAGAGAGCTGATAGATCTAGAAGACATCCGTTAATATCCATGTGTGGTAAGTGAGACAATCACAACTTGGTAATGTCAATCATTACAAACAATTAGACCAATCTTTCCATTCTCCCCATAGTAAAGCTACAATTTTTATCTAGCAATGATCTTTATGTGTACCTGGTGAGAACCATTAGCTTCAGGGTATTGGTGGCCTTGGCCTCCATTAATATCATCTGAGTTTCCATGACTTGCAACGAATCCAGGGCCTTACAACAACAAATTCACAAAGTTATAAGAATTTGTTTCCCAGTAAAGGTGTAAAAGCTAAAAAAGGACAGAGAGACTACTTGAGTTTTGAGCAGCCTCAGCAGCTGCAATTGCTGCTATAGCTTTGGTCTCCACGTTAACCAATTCTTCCCGAAGTTTCACAATTTCACGATTTAAGTGATCGATGGTCTTTTCCATACCGCGTTCATGGTGAAGGTTGCTCGCTCGTGTCTTCTTCTCAAGCTCAAGAGCAGCCCTGTTTTCAAGAATCTCATTATTAGTCCAAAAGAGTCACCGCAAAACAACAAGGGGAATTCAACTCTCACCTTCCTTTGCTAACTTCTTGTCGCAGAGTCTCAATCTCCGCCTTAATCTCCGTGGCTCGATCCGAATTCGGTTTGGCCTTAGCTATCTCGCCTTCAAACATCGCCAGCTCTGCCGATAGCTTCTGCCTATCTTCAGCTAGCCTCTCTACATCTGACCTAACCTGATCAAGCTCAGCTATGATCCCGTTGACCACACGAGCCTCCGCCTCCATCCTCAGCGAATTCTGGTATACCTCCCGAACCTTAGCTTCTCTCTCCGCCTTAACTTTCGCGGCGGTTTCCAGCAGCTGTGCAAGCTCACGCTTGGCCAAATTGAGCTGATCCTTCACTCCGATGTGTGCCACAGCTAGCTTCTGGTTGTCCGTCAGAAGGGATTCGATTTCACGGTGTTGCATTGCGATTCGATCCTCCAGGATCACAGATCGAGTACGATTCCTATCCGATTCGATCAGTTGAGATTCCGCTATTCTCAAAGAGGAAGACGATAGTGTCGAAGACGGCAGATAACGTTCTCGGCCGGCCATCTCAACGTCTAGTCTCCGATCTCCGATTGCGAAAGTGCCTCCTCGCTCTTCATCTAAACCTCTTATTATGAGCTCCTTGCTAAAATAAGCCGTATAATCAAAACCTAAAATGCGCACTACAAAAAGAAAGCTCAGGTTAGATATGCTCTATTGAGACTCGTTTTACCTACACTTGACCCATACTCAGCCCAAACCTAGGCCCATGAGTAGCTTGAGAGTGAAGGAAACTGTGGATTTATCTGCCTCTTTAAGATATCTATATATATAAAGAAACATTTTCTCTCTTCTCATGATGCCACCTCAGCATCCTAAAAATTTAATACATATACTAAATACATATATTAATTATAAATTTGGTTTTAACATTATGAAAAGAATTTGAAAAGACATTATTCATATTCTAAATTAAATCAGAAAATAATAAACTCATATGAATATAGTTTTTTGAAATAATAACATGTTTAATAAATTTGGTTATCATAATATATTTCAACTTTTATAAATATTTAATTAGGTTAAGTTGTACCGCAAATATTATCAAAAAAACTAAAATATCAAACAAGTCATAACAATTAAACAAATAACTTAAATATGTAACTAAATTCATAAAGCAAAATTTAAGTTGGCAAATTTTACATCTAATAAAGAGACAAATAAATAAAATTTAGGTATACTTAACATAATAATTGCAATTATACATAACTATGAAAAAGAGAATAAGAGCAAAAAAAAATAAGAAACATATTAAAAGTATTTACACAAAAATATAAATTAAGTTCGAAAATTTAAGATCGTTGTGTTTTGTGATATTATTTTTAACAAAAAAAAATATGTAACTACAACAGGAGAAGAAAAAAAAAACTTTGTATATGCAAAATATATATCATGTGATGTAAATATATTTCAATTCTCATAATAATTACCATCTATTAATACAATAGTTTTCCCTCGAATTTAAAAAGACATTTACTGAATAGAAGATAGATTATATCGAATTAATCTAAAGAAATTTCAATTTAATAATTTACTTTTATCAGTTTATTTATATATTTTAGAAAAACTATAGAATTTAGTGTTTATAAATGATGGATTATATTTTTTCTAAATAAAATCAAACAAAT
>PKML01021558.1:433744-445773 GCA_002933935.1 Eutrema yunnanense | reverse complement strand
TTTTTCAAAAAAAATAAAAGAAAAATAGATTTAGGAATCACAAACATATTGCACACATAAATAGGGTTAAAATCATATAAATAGGGTTAAAGTCATACATGAAACACTCCAAAAATAATAACTTCACATGAAACAAAATTAAAAAAAAATTATTATGCAACTTTAAAATGTAAATATCTTCCCTTTAAAATATAAATATCTTCCTTTTAAAAAACTCAACTAATTGCATAAAATTGATCACTAAAGAAAAAAAGAGAGGTAAAAATGTGTATCATCCAATAAATAAACACATAGATGATCATAAATTAAAAAAAAACAAACAAAAACAAATACACATATCTTATGCTGATAGAGATAATTAAATTAACTACGAGACCAAATAAAATAAAATATCATTAGATTAAAAAAATAGTTTACCACGTCCGCGCGGATCACACGTTTTGTGATTGAACTTGAAAGTGAAATCTCACCGGCGATGGAGAAGATATCGGAGAAGACAAGAGTCTTCGAGCAATCGGTAATATTTTTTACAGGATAATCTTATTTACAAGAACTTTCTCTCTCTCTCTCTCTCTCTAAATGTTTGAATCGACGCTCGACCCCATATTTCTTATATTTTTTCAAATCGGTCCATATTATCTCAAATGTTCTCATTAACCTATACATCTACGATGATTTTGATAGTAAATTAGTGATAGAAATTAAATCGTTTTTCAAATAAATTTAAATTCATTTTGTAGTCACCAACACTGGATCATCGAATATGAATAATAGTAAATTCTGAACATTTTATTAGTATTCGGTTTTAGGTAAAAATAGATAAAAATACAGTGACTTATTTCGAAGTATTTTTATTTTTTAAGTTCGGAGAATTCTAAATTCACAAAACTAACTTTCCTTTTATTAGTATTCGAAGTAACTTTCGGACCATACAAAACTAACCATATTTCGAAGTATTTATTTTATTAGTATTCAGTTGGGTTAAAAAAATATACAATTCCCTAAACTTTAAAATGACAAAAACTTATTTTTTAAAAACCAACTAATTGAATAAATAGTCAACCAAAAAAAAAAATTAAAATTGTGGATCACTCACTAAACAAATACATAAATAAACATAAAATTAAGAAAGAAAAAAAACATAAGAATAAACAATCCACATTTCTTAAGCTAATAGAGACAAATCCATTAACAATCATACTAATAAAACTAAAATAATATTATTCCAAATTTTTTAAAAACAAAATTGTGTTCACGTCCGCGCGTAGCGCGGATCACACATTAGTATTCACATAAAATCAACTCGATTTATTCGAATTCATTAACTTATAGCTAGCTCTGAACGTACACACTAATTTTCTGTTTCAGTTCACTTTGTTCCAAGAGAAATTAGCTCGCTTCTCCTGGTTCGATTACCATTGTAAACCGAAACACGTCTGTTAAGCTAATTGGCTTTAGATTTCGGTACGAGTGTTTCACATGGTTTGTTTGTATCTAACAAGCTTGCAACCCCCAAAATTAATAATCATCCGGTCCGGATCACCCACCCGAGTTATAAAAAGACAAAACTTACAGATCTCGCCAGTCGAGTAACGGCTCCTTTTAGATCCATTTATCGACCATTCATATGTCTTGTGTTTGTGTGATATCTATAGTGGTTGGGTGGGATATAAGAGACACTTGAGTTTTTTTGCCGGTAATCATTCGTTTATGAAACAGTGTTTATATATCAAAATATCATAACAGGATACCAAACAAAAAAATAATGAATCACGATTTTGATACAAGTATATAATATAGCTCTCAATTGTAGTTTGGTGTAGTACCAAAATAAAGAAAATAGAAGAAAAAACAAATTAAATATTTTAAAGGGTGGATTACTATAGTAAATTTTATTTATAGTATTATTATTATTATTAGTTTGACATACATTTATTTTTATTACTAGACTAACCTAATTTTTTCCATATTACCCAGAGTGCCTTTATGGCATTTGTTGAGAAAAAAATAATTACAAAACTGCCATTACTATTCATTTGCCACGTAGGCAGAAGTTGATTGAACAAGTCTACCGTTCTTTGACGGTAGACTTGTTTGATGTTGGTCAACTCAAATTTTGGTCCGTAGATTTTTTTGATGGATGGTAGATTTGTTTGAAAGTTGGTAGATTTATAAAATTTTGGTAGACTTATTTTGGTAGACTTATTTTTACGACGCGGTAGATATATTTATTTTTGGTAGATATATTGTCAATGATGGTAGATTTTTTTTGAGTTGGTAGACTTTACGACCTACCCATTGACTTTTGACCTTTTTGGTAGATTTATCAACAATGGTGGTAGATTAATATTACAAAACGGTAGACTTATTTACTGTGGTGGTAGATTTAATCAAAGTGAATTATTTTTTCGTTACGGTAGATTTGTTGCTTTGACGGTAGATTTGTATTGCCAACGGTAGATTTTTATTGCTTTGGTAGATTTATATATAATAGCGGTAGATTTAAAACTGTGTAAAATCTTGGTTACTTTGTTTTGTAATGGTGGTAGATTTAATATTAGTGACGGTAGATTTAAAAAAATTGGTAGATTTGTTTGTTATGGTGGTATATATAAAAACGTCTAACATCTCATTAACTATGGTGGTAGATTTAATATTAATGACGGTAGATTTAAAATTATTTAGTAGGTTTATTTATAATGGCGGTAGATTTAGTAATTGGTTTGGTATTTACTCAGATAGATTTAGTAATTGTTTTGGTATCTACTCAGATAACCTTCAGTTGGTAGATTTATTTGTAATGTTATGGTAGACTTTTTTTTACGGTAGATTTATAGACATTGTTTGGTGGTAGACATTTGACTTTTTCCAGAATGAAAAATGACGTTTTTGCCGTACACTAAATCTCAGATTTACGAAAGAACCAGACACCCAAATATGCTTAGGGGTGTCAATTAGGGCCAAAGCCCGAGGGCCGGCCCGACCCTGAAAAACAGCGGGTTCAGGCCTAGAAATATAAGCCCGAAAAAAATCGGGCTTTTCGGGCTAAACCCATTCGGGCTAGTGTGTTTTCGGGCTTAGCCCGATCGGGCTCGGACTAGCCCGAAAAGCCCGGAACTTTATATTTTAATTAGTTAGAGATTTTATTTAAACATTTATCTTTCTAAAAATAATAATTTGACATATTTTCTATACATTTCGTGATCCATGTACCATTATCATTCATCTATATTTACTTCATATTTTTAAAATCATTATATATAGACTTTCAATGACATTTCTATATAATTTATACATGTCAAAATTTAATATTATTTTACTTTTTTTTTATCAGTACCTCTTGATGGTGATGAAGATTTAGAAGACGATGAAAGAGATTCTAATCTAAACTCTATTACCTAGATTTGAAGTGTTTTGATTTTATGTTTTATTTTGTAATACAATTTATTTGAATTTTATTTGTTTTTTTGTCAAACTTTTGCTTTTAAATTTAATTGGATTTGATATAATACATTTCAATTTAGATTTATTTTGATAAATATTTTGTTTTAATTATTCATCTGAGAATTGTGAATTTTTGTGTTTGTAAATAAAATAACGAAAAAACCAGAAAAAGCACGTAAAGCCCTAGAGCCCTGTCCGGGCCGGACCGGGCTTTGGAATATAGGCCCGATTTTTTTCGGGCCGAGCTGGACCGGGCTCAAATATATGCGGGCTTTACGGGTTTCGGGCCAGGTCGGGCCGGGCTAGCCCGATTGACATCCCTAAATATGCTAAGTATGAGAATTTTTTAGTGTTTGATGGTAGATTTATTGTAATGATGGTAGATTTATTTTGTTAAATAATTTTTTATGGGGTTAACGTTTCATTTCATCTAGCGCATGGGGAGCCGCCTTTAGCCGTGTCGTTGCCTTGGCTGAAGACGTTGGCTCCGGGAAGCAGATCTGGTGGAAGACGGCGGTGGAACGGTCGGGAACAACTCCGGAGATGCACTCACAAATCACTGAAATCCGTTGGCGAAGGAGAGAGATTATGTGTTTGGTTTTGCTACACTTATTGTGTTTTTGGTTAAGGTTCCATGAAGAGTTGTTTACGTTTCTTTCAAACTATTGGTATTGCTAATGTTATGTATGAAAGTAGTATATTCAAATATTGTGATAATAAACACCATATAGAATTTGTAAGTTATAATTATATGTGGTTCATGTGTTTTTGTTTTAAATCTCACTAATTTTGGTTATACATACTAAGCAAATTTTAAACTAAATAAAGTTACCGATTTCGTCAAACGCATTTGAAAATCATCGTGGACTGTCTTATAATAATCAATTCAAAAACAAATATACCATCATTTAGAATTCAATTATCATTTGTACAAATTCAAAAACAAATCAACCAAATCGAAATCTCCCATTAATTATACTCGTAGAAGAATACGTTGAATCAAAGACGGAAATGTCGCCGGAGACTCGGCCGCCGTCGTGAAACCCAGGAACCTGTTGGAGATAGCATCAATTTAACACTATCAATTGAAAATAGACCAAATGCAACAAGTCTGCCATAACGTTTTAAATAAGTCTATGAGAACATTTTAAACAAGTATACTAGAATGTTTTAACTAGTTTACCAGAACGTTAAACAAGTCTACCATAACGTTTTAAATAAGTCTACCACTACGTATTAAACAGGTCTACCACTATTAGCGGAATTTCGTTGCCGGAATCAATGACCGTGAGGAACGCCGGAGTCGGAGTCGGAGTATATCTCGCCGGAAAAGACGAGAGGTTACGAACGTTTTAAACAAGTCTACCAGAACATTTTAAAATAGTCTACCAGAGCGTTTTAAATAAGTATACCAGAACAGATTAAACAAGTCTACCGTAACGTTTTAAACAAGTCTACCGTAACGGATTAAACAATTCTACCATAATGGATTAAACAAGTCTACCAAAATGATTTAAACAAGTCAAGCAGAACGTTTTAAATAAGTCTACCACTATTAGCGAAATTTCGTCGAACAAGTGGTGTGCATACCTCATGACGCCGTATATCAACAAAAAAACGAGGGTTTTCTCTTCTTTCACTTGGAACTCGCGTCGCCCCTCCGTACGTCGCCTAAAAAACGACCAAACGACGCCGGATCTCGTCGCCCTCAGAAGGAACTCGCCGAAGAAGATGAAAAAACTCATGAGAAAAAAAAAGTTCCTCACCTACTCGTCGCCAGAATCAATGGCCGTGAGGCTGGAACGTCGGATTCGGAGTATATATCGCCAGAGAAGACGAGAGGTTAAGAATATTTTAAACAAGTCTACCAGGCGTTTTAAACAAGTCTACCATAACGTTTTAAATAAGTCTACCATAACGTTTTAAACAAGTTTACCAGAACGTTTTAAACAAGTCTATCACTACGTATTAAACAAATCTACCACTATTAGTGGAATTTCGTCGAACACGTGGTGTGCATACCTCATGAAGCCGCATATCAACAAAAAAAATGAGGGTTTTCTCTCTTTTCACCACGAACTCACGCTGCCCCTCCGCACGTAACCTCAAGAATGACCAAACGACGCCGGTTTCGAGCCGCCGGAGTCGCCGAGAAGATGAGAGGGCTCGCCGGATTCAAGAAGACGAGAGGTTTCGAGAAGACAAGAGGGCTCGCCGGAGTCGCCGTTTCTGTTGCCGTATCTCTCGTCGGAATCGTGATTGAGAGAAGAAAAAGAAGAAGAAGAGAGAGAGAGAGAGAGAGAGAAGAAGAAGAAGGGGAGAGAGAAGAAGAAGAAGAAGAAGAAGAGAGAGAGAGAGAAGTCGTGAGATAAGAGAGAAACAAATTTTGTTTTTTAAAAAAATCTTTTTTATTATTATTTTTTGTTTAAAAAAAACAAATCAAAAATAAATAAATAATGACATTTCCGTAATATAATACAACATATGGATAAAATGGACATTGACCAAAAGAGTAAGGTTAGTTGAGTTTGGTAGACTTATTGGAGGTTAGTCTAGTAATATAAGCATATAGTAAGGTTAGGTGGATGAATTAACTCTATTTTAAATAGGGTCAATTTGGTGGATAACCATATTGAACTTTCTAATTAACAATGTAGCCATTCAATCTCATAAATATGACAAGTAACCATTGCATTGTCTTTTGGATAAAAATAATATTCGTTTTACATTATATATTTTTTCATTTATGTACTATTTGTTGTATTTTGTGGAGAACAAATATTTGTACCTTATTTCATCTTATTTAAAACTTTAATCTTTTTATTATCAACTAGAAGAGCACCCGCGTTACGCGCGGGTTTTCTTTTAACTCACTATAAACATCACGATAAATATTAGCCATCAGAAATTTTGGAGCATCGGGTCCATTGAAAACGTCGTAGATCTCAGCGAGAAGTCATCCTTGCTTCTCTTAAACCGCTAATTGCACTATGTCCTCTCATGCTTTCCCCCAATGCCCACTGTAAATTATTATCGCTTCCGCCACTTGCCTTCACTCCGGCAGCCGCTAACGCAGCTTCAACGATAACGCCGATGCCGCCGTCGGGTCTCACAGTGTTTTTTCTCTTAGAACCACGACGAAATTCGACACCGAAAGAACCCAGGGCCGTTGCTTTCTGATATGCTCAATTTAATAACTAAATCTAATTAACCAACTCTCGTTGCGAAAACTATCTAAATCTAAATCTTAGGAATTCCAAATCTCTTTGCGAATCTTAAAGTCTAAATAAGCTTTAAAATCAGGTTTGATATGTTCACAAATCAATTAAACCAAATCTCTTTGCGAATAATCAATTTGCTCACCTAGGTTCTATCAGGTAATTAATCGCACTGTCGTGCCTAATCAATTATCCTAAGATCTAAGTTCCAGATTCGTCAACCTAGAATTAACTTTGAACACAAAACAGATAATTAACCTAGCATTCAATGAAATCCTTTATGAGAAAACCCTAAACCTAAGGTGGATCTACTCAGACATGGCAATTGAATCAATAGACATAACTGAATAAATCATCAAATAAAAAATTAAAGAAGGTTTAGAGATCTGATCTCGGACGAAGGGAGATTCAGACTTGTTTCTCACAACCAAAGTATTCTAAAAAAATAAAGCTTAGCCTAAACAGATGGCTGAAAACCTAATTATATAGCTAATACACGTTTTGGGCCTTCTTGTAAATACTAAAAGTCTTCTGGGCACTTTTGTAATTCTTCAAGTCTTGGAAAGACTCGCGGGTTGTGTTTGCTGCGATGGGTATCGATCGATACTTGCCGTGAAATCAGGTACTCAGTAACACAACTTCAACTTCTGCTCCAAAGTGCTCCAAAAAGCTCCAGTAAATCCAATAATGCTCCAAACGTGCTAAGACCTGTAAAAGACTCTAAAAGACTCCAAAATACTATAAAGACTCTATAAAAAGGACTTATATCATGGCTTAAATGGGGTAAAAACCATGATATATCAACTCCCCCAGACTTAGCCTTTGCTTGCCCTCAAGCAAATAGAAGACTAAACAGAGAAAGAGGTTTGAAAACGCGGAGACTCACCTGTTCATGAACCATCGAAAAGATCATTTTTCCAAGTACCCAAATGTCACCAAATCAGCTTTTGATCTAACCACCATGTACTTCTCCGTAGACATTCGCAGCTTTTCCAGACTCCACACAAAATCTCACAGCATTGTTCAAGTAAAGCCCTCATCGCCAGTTTCATCGCTGCAGTTAATGTTCAAGAACCTTCTAGATTCTTTACCAGACAATATCATGACAAGGAACCACCCTTTTTCACACTTTTTGTATCACTTTCTCTCCCCCAGACTTATTTCTTATGATGTTCCCTTTTTTTTATTCTTTTCTTTTCAGCTTTGCATATACACATCAAGGTATGAGACGCGAGTATTGATGGTGTTTGCCACCAAATCCCCGGTTCTTCCCTCTCTATGTATCAAAGGATGTAGGCGAATAATGGCATCATAGGAAAATCCTAGCCTCGCTTCCAAACCTTTGTGTGATCATTCCATCTTAAGTAGAATAATGAGATCGCTGGAAATTTTCCTAACCCTCTACTCAGAAGAAAATCATTTCATCTTTTATGCTTTTATTTACCAACTTATAACAGGGGAGAGAGATACCATAACTAAACACATGGGTTCCTTTCTCAGATATGAATGATGAATCAAGCTCTAAAAACACTAACCACATTGATGAAGTGCACAAATTTGGCTCAGGCTTCAGAAGAACTCTGCTGGAGACATGGATGTTTTCTAGTCAACTGGTCAGTCTTTTGATTTTTCATTAGTCGATCTAGAACTGATCCTGTAACACTGTGCACTCAAAAACAAAATCAAATCAATAGGTTCAAGCACAGGATCATTATCTCCAACAAGTTTTGACTCAATAAAACAGTTTTGACTCGATAAAACAACTGACTCTAAGAAAAACAAACACAATGTCAGCAGACACCTCCCCCAGACTTGAACAACACTGTCCCCAGTGTTATCTAGCCTAGAGTTGGTGAACAAAAACAAATGAACAGATTGGATTACAAAAATTAGGAACTGTACCTGTACAGGGTATCGATCGATACCAGTGGGTATCGATCGATACCGTCCGTATGTCGACTCAATGATTAAAAATCAGGGGTGACGAGTTGCTTAACCAGGGAAAGCGTTCCATTGTGTTAGAAGTTAGCACTGTTAGGAACACTCAAAAACAGGTTAAAAGCAACATGGTAGATCAAAGATGAATCCAAAGAAGTTCAAGTGCAAAAACAAACCCTGACATAAGTTCAACAGAAAAAGAAAAATAAAAGAAAAAGAAAAAGAAAGAAAAATACAAACGTGCAGATCAGATAAGACTAATCATGCGTCTCCTCGGAATCGCTCTCATCATCAGCAGCGTTCTTGTAGTCCCAGTCAACTCCATCGTAGAAGATGCTTAGAATATGTTCATCTGAATACCCATGATGAGGGCACTCCCTGCGGTACTCTCTAAACCTTTCACAAGCTTCGCAAAAGGACTCCCCTAGGTACTGCTGGAAAGCCGCGATCTTGTTCCGAAGCGAAGCCGTCTTGGACTTAATGTAAAAATGATCCAAGAAGGTAGCCCTGCATTCGTCCCAAGTAGTCAATGACCCGGCAAGGAGTGACTTGAGCCACCTCAGTGCCTTATCCGCTAGAGAGAAGGGGAAAAGTTTGCACTTAAGGAAATCAGCAGGGACTCCGTTCGACTGATGGGATGATGGATCAGCATCAGTCGTGCAGCGGCAGCGAACAGCAGCCCAGATGCTCCTCAAGCTGGAGATCATAAATCTCTGGAAAGCAGCTGGCTCCATCGGAACGTCTGTGTCCGCAGGCCACAGTGGCTCAGGAATGGGTGGACACGGTGCAGCCTGAGTACGTCCTCTCTGACGTGAAGTAGATGGGATATCAGCAGGAGGACGAACATGTCGTCGAGTCGTAGAGATCGAAGTCAGGAGGTCCGCAGGAGGCTCGAAACGAAGCAGAGTAGGGTCCTCGGATATGTCTGTCAGATCTCTAGCAGGTAGCTGCACCAGGAAGCTCCCATCTGATCTGTTAAGGATCCACTTCCTCCCGGGTTTCAACCACTTAAGGTTCCTCATATGAGCCTCATCCAAGTATCGACGCGCAGTGACTATCGAGCAACTCGTAGTACTGATCCCGAGGTGCTGGAAGATATGTGTCAGAAGACTACCAACTGACTCCTTCTTCGTGCTCGTCCCTGTGAATGGTTTTGTCTTCAGAGAGACCAGATGATGTGCAAAGACAGCCCCAAGGTTAACACCTTCCAGCTCAGGCCACTCAAAATCCTGCTCAGGGATGATGTTCCTGACAGCCAGAAACAACAGCAGAAGCTCAGACACTCGCATCTTGTTAGGCTCCATCTTGCACATGAGAGTAGTGCTCAGGATCCTGACAAAGCATCGCAGAACCGGGTGTCGAATGTCCATCTGAGTGGACGTCTTGAAATTGTAGACACCATTCCCGAACCATGCCCAAAATCCACGTATGTCAGGATGGGCAGCTGGAAAAGCAATCCTCCTGCGATCTCTCCGAAAACCATAGAGGTCACAGAGGTCAGGGAATGAAATCCTGTACCTCGTTCCGCGAACCATGAAAGATAGGGTGCCACCCTGTGCGTCTCCCAGAACCTCGTTTGAATAGCTAATGCGAGCGGCCGCCATGAACTGACGAACCAAGTCCGGGAAGAGATCATACTGATGTGTGGCCATGTGGCCAAAATCAATCCGCTCGAGCAGACGAGCCAAATCTGAGTCAAGCCCCAGCTGATGCAGAGAAACTCCATCGACAAATCTAGTAGGCTCGATGGTGACACCCAACCACGCGTTGTAGAACAGCGTGTCGAAATCGTCCCACTCCTCAGAAATGGGTCTAAAGGCGGTGTCATCACTTAAGGCATAGGCCTTCTCCTGTCCATCCCAATCGCGGTGGCAAGGGATCCTGGCCTTCTCGTTCAGCTTAAGCCAAGGACTTCTGCGTGGGCCTGCAGGAATATCCGTAGTAGACAAGTTAGAGCTTGATGCGCCTGTAGTCCTGGCTCTCTTGGACTGAGATGTCATCTGCAAACAAAGACAGAAGGACAGAGCATAAATCCAACATCTCTCAGCAATCACAGAAAATTCTTATCGTCAAACTCGCATGGTGTCGATCGATACCAGGGGGTATCGATCGACACCCTGGCCAATTCCAGTTTCATGGTTGCTCAAAATCTCAAATCATCGATAATGAAAACCAAGGCAATTCAAAGGCATAGGTTGGTTCGAAACTACCCTAGAACAACTCAGCAAACGACATGCATCGATAAAAACAAGTTGTAAAGAGTGGGATTTCACAAACCTTAAACCCAAAAATCGGACATAAACCACTGAATTTAGAGAGCATACCTTTGCTGGGTTGCGAATTAAGTGCTAGAAACGGATAGAGGATGAAAATCTAATGAATCTAGGTGCTTAAATCGCCAAAATCGGTGAAGAAATGTGAAAAATGCGATTTGAGAGAGAAAAGGAGGCGGTGTCGATCGATGGAGAAGAAAGAGTAGAAAGAGAAAACCGAGGGTTTTAAGAGAGAACTTACCTTCCCGTGGAGTATCGATCGACACGTGTCGTTTTTGGTCGACACTTATGAAAATTATGCTCCTTTCTCTCGACACTTGGTATCGATCGACATTGAGTAGTGTCGATCGATACTCCTCGTCAAATCTGTTTCACGTTTAGACACAAGACAAGAATAAAAACAAAAATAAAAGAGTTATGTACAGACTCACCAGTGGGTTGCCTCCCACCAAGCGCTCGTTTAACGTCAATAGCTTGACTGTAACGCCCTTCAGGCTGGATAAGAGTGAGAGCTTGCACCAAAACAGGCTCCACAACTCGACATCGCTAGCGTCAGAGATCTGCTCATCATGTTCTCCACAAACTCCTGTCCTTTTTCTTTCAGCTCCGAAGTGAGAAGAATTCGTGCTTTGGAGAATGGTTTCGAAGTTCCCTTGCACTTCACCTGATATTGAATTGAATCTCCATCACACTTTTGAGGGGTTAAAGTCGCAGAGGGAGCATCCTTTACTTCTTTGCTCTTCACCTTCTCCTTTGCCTTAACTGGTTCGACGTCTTTCGTGATAAGAACAGAAGGACTATCTAGAACGTCTGTGACGGTTGGCTCGTCAGGAGGTTCTTCTAAAAGATCAGTTACCAATGTCTCTCCTGTGACAATGGTGATGCAAGAGATATGTGTAGGAGTTCTTCTAATGGGGATGGCTTCGTAGTACACCTCCTTGTCAATGTACGAGAACGAGATTCTCTTGCTTGGCGTATCCATAATCGCCCCAACCGTGGCCATAAACGGTCGTCCAAGAATCAGCTGCGTAATAGATCTATCGCTCATCTCAACAACTTGAAAATCAGTAGGGACCAGACAACCTCCCACTGTGACAAGTAAATCAGTGATTGCACCATATGGAGTTGAGGTTGAAGAGTTCGCGAATGTGATAGA
>PKML01021558.1:346143-423871 GCA_002933935.1 Eutrema yunnanense | reverse complement strand
TACAAAAGAAAACTCTAATATTAACAGATAAATCCAAATCCAATGGTATTTTTGTAAATCTAGTCATGAATAAAATGTTAATTTTTGATAAATAATTACTGAAAGTGATAATCAATATAATATTAATGAAAAAAATATTTGTTTTGGATATTTCACAAACGTTTGCCAAAGTTTACCCAATAATAAGAATTTTAATGAAATTTAAATCGGTAGTTCACTAATGATGCATCACTTATATATTGTGAACTTTGAATTATTTCTTATTAAAATAGAACTTTGAATTGTTTATGTTTTATAAAATTCTTATCTTTTACATCTACATCAATCTTCATTAATAAATCGATATGGACTTCAGTATATATATATATATATATATATATATATATATATATATATATATGTGTGCAGAAATTTAATCTTGTTTACAAGACAATGGTAAAAGCAAGACCACTTTTTTGACTACCATCGTGCAACAAAACCTATGTTTTACTAGAAATGTGTGAAACCACACTCATTCGTTAATGCTATATAACGAATATATATTGTGGTGGTAAGAAAGAAAAAAACATTACTCTGATATATTTTTGTTTTCTCTTCTAAAAAAAACATTTCAATGAATAAAATAATTGAGGCGTTTACCATGGTTTTTGTCTTACTTTGGTTTTAGTTAAATAAGACAAGGTTTATCAACATTTGTTATTAATTTTGGCTCTCCGCAATCTGATAAAAACAAATGTTGCTTTTTACGCATCGAAGTCGCTGACCTAAGATGCTTCGCAGAGATTCTGTCCCGGTTTTTTTTTTGTTTTTTTCTTCTTTAAACAAAAAAATCGGGGGAGAAATAATGGTAATTATCCCAAGTTCTTAATTTAATCAATCAGTGTCTTCCCATAAAAACTCGGGCCTCCCCGACATTATTATTCTCATAATCACTTTACAAAGTCTAAAATAGTGCGAGTATGCATTAATTAAATAGTATAAATGTGTGAAGGAGAGATTGGTTGAAGTTTTGATGTGAATGTCTTTCAAGGCAACAAACATTCACGTTGGAGGCCATTTCTAAAGGAGTCTCGGTCCTAATTAGGGTTTCACGTCATTCTCACTTCCATAGTGTATTATCCTAACATTTTAACATTTTACTCTCTCTCTTAATTTTTTTTTTTTTTCATTCTTATTTTTATTAATTAATTGCCTAACCAACTTTTTTTGTTTCGTTTTTCCTTTGGTGTTTAGAAAAAGTCAAATATAGGCCGCCATGTAATATTTTTTTTCAAACCATGTAATTAATACTATATATGGATAATATATTTTTAATTGTTTTGGTTGTGTAGAAACTAGAAAGTGGCAATTACGATTTTTTTTATATCACACAAACATGGCTTTGAATTCTCATATATATATATATAAACATCTATTAAAAAAAATCAAGTCAGGAATCAACTAACGTTCTTTATATAGTGTTTAATAAACCCTTGTATAGTGTTGGACGTGAAAATACTTCTAATAATTTATAGATAAAATGCAACATGATGAATGGTATTAGAAAATTTCCATTCATGCTTTATCGTTAGGATGAACAATTTATGCAAATTTGACATAACCATATATATTGTTTCCATGAGATGCGTGCTTTTGGTTACCATATTACAGGAAATCAAGCTGGTTTGATCTTAGATTTGTGATTTCTCTCTGAAATAACATGTTGCATAACATAACAAATATTATACTCCCAACGTGGAAAAACTAATGCATGATTTTCCACTTAACTTTATAAATGGGGAGGAGAAGTTCTATAAGTGACACTTTTAAAGAGCGTTTGAATACAATCGATTACGGAAGCAACATGGTCTTCTAATATTGTGATTCTACTAGTGGATCAATCGGAGTATTTTTTCAAAGTTACTGGAATTTTATGTTAAAAATCGATTAGAGTTATGTTATGGGATAAAACTTAACCATTTAGGGTCTGATTGGTTGTCAAACTGTAAAGACTGTATGGGGTTTAACAGTTTTTACAGCCAACTTTTATCCAATCATGTTTTTTATTTTTATTAATTTTTAAGTCTCTACAGTTTTTGTCTCATGTTTTGTTCCTTACTTTCATATTTTTTAAAAAGCCACTTGAGAAGGCTTTAACTGTGAAAATTAATATAGCAACACCTTTTTTATTTTTTTTCTTCTCCCCCCCAAAAAATCAAAATCTCTCTCTTAAATTATACAAATTTTATCAAAAATAAATTTTGACTAAATGATTATCAATATTTTTCTCGTTCTTTTGAGATCAATTTTCCTCATAATTGATTAATTGAAAAAAAAAACTTTGTCGAGTCTGTAGAGATATCAGTTTAATTTGATATCAAGATGAATAAATTAACCGAAGATACAATATTCATACAGAAATTCACAAAATGAAAAAAAATAAAAAAATATCAACCACTCAAAATCAGGACATTCAAGTTTTCTATAGAGAATGAGAGATCATCATATTTTGAGAAACATAGATTTACAATTGGAATTTTTTAGATTTCATATATAAAAAAACTCATGTTAAACAGAGTTATAAACTCCATTAACTTAAAATTAATGGAGTTCTTTTTGACTAATTAAGAAAAATGAATAATATTAATAATTTGTGTGAGTTCTGTTAATATGTCGTAATTTTTTTTATCAAAATCTAGCATAATTAATTTTTTTGACAAAAATTAACAATATTATTATTATTTTTTAATTCTTTACTTTATTTAAACGTCTCGGATTGTGAATCTAACTTATACGGTTCTGAAAAAAGATTACACATAGTGTAAAGATTAAAGTACTAAAAACTTAGATTTTTTTAGAAACCAAATCTTCCGCTTCGGTTATAATAATAGATTTCTTTGAATGTTAATCTAGCCACGGTCACTTTTGTTGCCTCGACCACGATTACCACGTCTACTCCCAATTAATTGCCACAACTAATTGCCAATTAAAAATAACAGTCACAACTTTTACAGTTTTCGTTAACAATCAAACTTTCAAAATTATTTAATGTAATAGTCACCATTTTTACAGTCAAAATCTATGCAACCAAAAACCAACAGCCACAACTTACGGTCACAGTCTTTACCAATCGAAAGCCTTAATCTCACGTCAAAAGTGAGAAAGTGAGAAGGTTAAGACATCTTTGAAAAATATAATTTTTCTTTTTAATAAAGAATCCCTAAAAAGAGATAAAAGAGGTTCTTTTTAACAAAAAGATATAAAAAGCTAACCAAACTTTTGTGGTCGGGTGATTCCCTAATTGTTGGAAGTGTCACCCTATTAGTCCAGGCCAGAAATTGATTATTTGCGGAAGGATAATAAATCCATGATTTACAAGAGTTTGACAATCGGAGCTTTCACATGGTACCATACTCCATGATTAGTCGATGTTAGGGAGATGATGCGCTGATCTACAATTAAAATTAAAAATCCGAAACTGTGCCGCCGACAATTCATAATTTAACCGAATTACCAAAGTTATCAAAACAAAAATAAAATAAAATAAAAAGAGGTTAGTATTATACGACTGTCGTGTGTTAAAGAAAAAAGAGAAGAGTGAAAGGACAACATGGGGGAAACTTCTCAAACTGCATCGGACGCCAACCTATCACGCGCCTTTGCGGTGCTTACTCCATTTTCTTAAATTACCATATTACCCTTGCCATTCCCAGGGTCAAAAACGTCAATGCAGACGTCTATTTTTGAGACGCTGATAATTAACGTGTAATGTGTATGTATGTATATTAATACTATAATTATGACGCAGGGTAAATTTCTCGAAGGTTCATTTAATGAAATACCAAAACCCAAGCTCTTCTAGATGATATCAATAATGAGGAAAATACAAAGGATATTCAATCTCTTCATAAATCGGCAAAATTAGGTTTTTTGTCCCACGCCATGCGTGGGATTAGAAGATTTAAAAACCTTAAACTTTAGACACCTCCATAATGATATGCACTTACTACTTCAAGTTACAAACTAGAGTTTCAAGACAAATTAATATTTATATGAAATCTTTCCTCTCAAATGATTTTTCTCTCAATAATTAGTTATTTACCAAGCTTTGAGTATTTATACACCATATTTTTTAAGAAAATATATACATAAATATTATAGAGTTAGACGAATTGAGGATATATGTATTCTTTAACAATTGGAATTTTTAAGATAAAAATATCAATTTAATGTAATTATTTTAGAAAACTTGAGAAGTATTAAATCATCAAGACATATTTCTATCCCTTGTGGGTGTTTTATTAACATCTCCATAGGTCTAGCTTTGGGCAGGTTTGTATTCACCATTATGCGAGATGTTTGTATTATTCGATGAGTTATTTCCGATAATTATGAATTGCCTAAAAATATATATGTACGTATAAATATTAGAGGAATTCTAATATTAGATAAATAAACTAAAACAATAAAAGGGGAAAAAAACTAAAGATTGGTGTTTTCATATTTTTAGTTAGAATTAAATGAACACATGTGAACACCAACCTCGCTCTCTCCAAAGCCTTCAAAAACCTATTATAAATACACACCTCTCAAACTCTCTCCCTTTAACTCTAAGCTTTGCTTTCTTCCTTTCTCTATTCTCAAACTTCAAGAAAACTCTCCTCTGCAAATTAAGACTCAAATTGATTACTTTGATAACTAAGACCAGTTGCATCGTGATCATAGTAGAGATGGGCGGTCCAGGATCATCGCCATGTGCTTCGTGTAAGCTTCTTCGAAGACGCTGTGCAAAAGATTGCATCTTTGCACCTTATTTTCCTCCTGACGATCCTCACAAATTCGCCATTGTTCATAAGGTCTTCGGCGCAAGCAACGTCAGCAAAATGTTGCAGGTTTCATCTCGTTCCCATTTCCCCATAACTATATTCTATATTTTGTTACGTTGAAAGCTTTCAACATTTCTTGCATATATATATATACCTTTTAAATTTGTTCCATCTCTCTTCCAAAACATTCACTAGTGTATATGTTTGGTCAAATATCAAACTTATTCGAATATGTGCATGTGCATCCATGAAGTTTGATAACTTTAAGATACAAAATTAAAATATTTCACTCCAACTACTTTGATATTAATCTGAATTGACTAATTAATTCTTTTTGAAAACTATATGAACTTATATGAATTAATAATCATAATACTTCCTTGTGTTCCCTAATATGCTAGCTGTATGTAAAAAATGGTCACATCACATGGTTGTCTAAATTGTCACAGGAGCTACCGGTTCATCAAAGAGCTGACGCGGTGAATAGTCTGGTTTTCGAAGCAAACGCACGAGTTAGAGATCCGGTATATGGCTGCGTAGGAGCAATCTCCTACTTACAAAACCAAGTCTCACAGCTTCAAATGCAATTAGCAGTGGCTCAAGCCGAGATTCTCTGCATCCAAATGCAACACGAGCCAACCTTACAATCTCATCATCAAGTAATTGAACTAGACCAAGACCACAAAGCTCTCTTGCTACACAACAGTAACAACAACAACAACATCAATAACTGCAACAACAACAACAACAATAACAACAACTTGGGTTATGCCATGTCTTCTGGGCAGTTCAACTCTAACTTTGCCTCTCCAAGCAGTATAATGCAAATGCAGATGCAAATGCAAATGCAAGACCCTCTTAAGCAAGAATCTCTTTGGACTTGACTTAAGCCATTGTTATAAAATTAATCCTCGTTGTTTGAAAAACTCAGTGAAGTCTCGACAAGTTTGCTTCTTGGCTATGTTGAAAAAGAGAAGATGGGAACAAGTTTCGTGTAAGGAAAGTAGTATAAGTCAAAAGCTTAAATGCATGCATGTGATGGTGATGAGATGTAGTTAGAAGCTCTAGAATTAGAGATTTGTTTTTTTTTTCCCACTTAATTTGGTTTATCACTTCTATTTTTATTTTCCCATCGTTTGAACAGTGAAAATTAGATCTATTCCAAACCCAATTTAATTTCCCTTTAAGTCTTCAAGAAATTGCTCTACCCACTGCACCTTTTTTTCAAAGAAACCGACTCAAAACTTTGTCGCGTTCAAATTAAGAGAAATTTAAGATGTATTATGGATTAGTTTATAGAATAGACTCAAAATCTCAGATATCTAATATTTTTCTATAAAACTTATCTTAGTTTTTAGTAAACAAAAGCAACTTTGCTTTTTTTTTTTTTCTTACGATACTACACAATTGTACAGTCAAACAAAAGCAATATGTAAAAGTTAAAAAAAAAAAAACAATGTGTTGTTTTTTCTGTCTGGAATTAATTATTTTACTTTCTACTAATTATAATATAGATTTTGTCTCTAGATGCGATAAACTGAAGTTGAAATCTACATTTTATTCACAAAAAAGAAGGAAATCTACATGATTCAACCTTTACAAGTTGACCCACTATAGATTTATTCGACCGACCTGATTTGATTAATCATAAGCTACACGTTATAACATAAAGTCGTCTCTACTGTTGCTTTTGTACTAATCATTTTAGAAAAATATATAATCATATAAATTTTAAACCACCAAATTATATTAGAAAAGAGGAGGTGGTGTTGAATTTGATTATGTTATCTCCATTGGTAGTGTTCATGTGATCAGTAAAGGACAAAAATTCAAAATATTGCCTGTCTGTCGACATGGGAAAGAATCTTATGACTAAAAATATATAATCGATCATGTTCTTTCAAAGTTTATTATATAATTCTTCAAATACCCTTAACTTGTTTTTGACGATCGTACCAAGCCAGAGAACTTATATAACTGTCTTATTCATATCATATCTTCAACTTTACGCGTAACACTTTTTTAGTAAGGAAAAATAACTCACTTTTTGGGTTGAAAGTTGAAACTCTCTCTCTTAAAATTAGTGACTTAGACGCATGTATACAACTGGTTAACTACACGTAGACGTGCATGTGCTCCATGCACGTGCGTAAATTTATATTTTGGCCATGTGTTGTCATATTATTTTAATCTGCCAAACCTAAGTTAATTGAAAAGCAGAAAGAGAAGAGTCTCCAGATAAACTATTTGATTACAGTGGCAGAAGAAAATTAAGCTTTACACATAAATCCAAACTTATCGTCGCTTAATTAATTTATGCAGACTTCAACGAACTTTCCGTTGGAGGGCTAACGTATTCTTGCTATGAAATTTAAAGAGTAGAAACCAAATTATAGCTTCACATATGCGATCTCCAAATAGTACTTTATCACAGAATGATATTAATTAATAAATAGCGTAAGTGTTGTGTCTTAATTTTTTCTTGCTATCATATGTACTCTAGCTAGAGATGATCATACATAATGATAAATCAATGCGGACAATAAACTTCAATATCTACCTTTGATAGAACAATTAGCTTTTGGTTTGATTGGTGAACAGATTTGGGAACTCTAATATCTATCTTTGGGATGAATGGACCACAACAGCTTAGTAGTCCTATGCATGCTAAAGTTGCAAACGCGGTGGGATCTAGGGTATGTGATTTTTTTTAACCCATTACAAAAAAAAAAACTAGAGCATCCCATCGACTTTCTAGGTTTCAAAACTAATCTCAAACGGCCCAATTAAACCATGATCGCGCCAAGACATTCTTAGGTGCATTGGGTGGCCAAGCGGGATACCGGGGCCAATAACGAGCCATGCCCATCCCTTACCACTGGGATACCACTAGGCCTGGGCATTCGGGTCCACGGATCGGGTTCGGATCGAATTCTCGGTTCTCGAGAATCCAAAGTCGGAAAAGATAGGAACCGAATAGGACCCGACAAAAATTCGATTCGGTTCGGATCGGTTTTATGATTTTAAATGAAACCCGATATGGAACCGAAAAAAAATCGGGTCGGTTCGGGTCGGTTTTGAATCCGAATTAACCCGAATTACCCTAAATAATCCAAAATAAATGTACCCGAATAACCCGAAAAACTCGAAATAACTCGAATAACCCGAATTAAATGTACCCGAAAAACTCGAAATAACTCGAATAACCCGAATTAAATGTACCCGAGCCGTTCGGTGTAATTTTTTGGGTATCTGATCGGGTCTCGGGTTTTACCCGAACCGACCCGAGAACCGAAAAAAATTTAGGCAAAAACCGTTTGGGTTTTAGGACAAAACCGAAACCGACCTGAATCCGATTTTTCGATTCGGGTCGGGTCGGGTCTAGCGGGTCTGGATTTTATGCCCAGGCCTAGATACTTCCTCCTGTTTAATCCACCAGTTTATAAAGATATATATCGGACGAAGATATATATGAAGGCCCATTACTCTATTATTGGGCCTTGAGAAAAAATTACATCAGGAGATATTGTAGGCTTTTCATTATTATTATTTTTCCAAATATTTAGAGAAAATGGACCACCTACATTTTCTTCTTAAAAATCTTGTCAAGTAGGCAAAACCTTACCCACACAATTTTTTTATTTTTTGTCTTGCCTTATCGAAAGAAGAAAATTCGAACTTTGCAATGACTTTAAAAAGCCGCTAATACCAAATAATCAAACATTTGACCTCGTTTCCTACTAAAAAGCTCTCGTCCCAAAGATTTTGTTCTCTCTTCACTTCGCACCCTATGGAACCAATTGCGTATCAGCCAGTCGGATTCCGCCACGTGGTGGCCATGTCTTGGCCCGGAAGAGGCCACGTCAACCCGATGATGAACCTCTGCAAACGCCTCGTTCGCCGATACCAAAACTTCATCGTAACATTCGTCGTCACCGAAGAATGGCTCGGGTTTATCGGATCCGACCCGAAACCCGACCGGATCCATTTCGCCACTCTCCCCAATCTCATCCCTTCCGAGCTTGTCCGGGCCAAAGACTTCAACGGCTTCGTCGACGCCGTCCACACCAGATTGGAGGAGCCGTTCGAACGGTTGCTTGACCGCCTCGATTCTCCGCCTCCGACCGCAATCATCGCCGATACCTACGTCATATGGGCGGTGCGTGTCGGGGAACGAAGGAATATTCCGGTGGTTTCTCTCTGGACTATGTCGGCCACGATTCTCTCCCTCTTCCTTCACTCCGATCTACTCATAAGTCACGGCCATGCTCTGTTCGAACCATCAGGTTAGAAACAACTAAACAGTTTCAATTTCAAATGGGAAGCAAAATTTTGCCTTTTGATTATTGTTGAATCTTGGGTTTGTTTTTAGCATCAAAAGAAGATGAAATCGTTGACTACATCCCTGGTTTGTCTCCTACGAAACTCCGGGATCTGCCGCCATTATTCGACAGCTACAACACCCCAGTCTTCATGAAAGCCAAGTTGTGTTTCGATGCGATCCCGAGAGCCAAGTGCCTTCTCTTCACCACGGCCTATGAGCTCGAACCTAAAGCCATTGACTTTTCCTCTTCCAAACTCGATATCCCGGTCTACGCTACTGGTCCGTTAATACCTTTCGAAGAACTCTCCGTTGGAAATGAAGGCAGCGAGTTGGATTACATCCGGTGGCTTGATGAGCAACCGGAAAGCTCTGTGCTTTACATATCTCAGGGGAGTTTTCTTTCGGTCTCTGAAGCTCAAATGGAGGAAATAGTGGGAGGAGTTAGAGAGAGCGGAGTCCGGTTCCTTTGGGTGGCTCGTGGGGGAGAGTCGAAGCTGAAGGAGGCTCTAAAAGGTAGCTCGGGTGTAGTGGTGAGCTGGTGCGATCAGCTGCGCGTGCTGTGCCACGCAGCTGTAGGCGGGTTTTGGTCGCATTGCGGGTATAACTCGACAATGGAAGGGATATATTCGGGGATACCGATGCTGGCGTTTCCGTTGTTTTGGGATCAGATTCTGAATGCGAAGATGATTGTTGAGGACTGGAGGGTCGGGATGAGGATCGTGGGGAGGAAGAAGACGAAGTTGTTGATAGTGAGAGACGAGATCAAGGAAGTAGTGAAGAGGTTAATGGATAGAGAGAGTGAAGAAGGGAAGGAGATGAGAAGAAGGGCTTGTGACCTCAGTGAGATCTGTCGAGGAGCTGTTGCGGAAAGCGGTTCGTCTAATGCTAACATTGACGCTTTCATTAGGGGCATTAGCGACACAACTTAAAGTCTCAATGAGTTCTTGTTGTTTGGCACATTGTTGTTACAATTAATGTTCGGCATCTTCTTATGTCTTTATTGAAGTTAGGCGTATGTTTTAGTGATAATCCAAAGAATAATTAGAGAATAGAGATTGTGTTGTGCTTGCAGAAAAAGGAATATAATATCGTCATTCTATAACACTTGTATACCAAATACATAAATTCTCCCTCTGAATGTTCAACGAACTTTTTGTTGTTTGGCACGTTTTTGTTACAATTGATAGTTAGGGGTATTCTTTTTGTCTAATTGAAGTTAGACACATGTTTTAGAAATAAACTCTGTTCAAAAAATCGGCCGCCTAGGCGGCTAGGCGGAGGGTGACCGTTCCGATTTGTTCTAGGCGGTGAATAAATCGGTCAACCGATTTTTTAGGAAAGTCAACGATTTTTAACGATTTTTTTCGAAAAAATCGTNTTTTTTTTGTGACGGACATATGGTCTGTTACAAAGTTTTGGAAATACATCTAGAAGTACAACACACATGCTAATTTGATCATTGAAATTTTTTGCATCATATGTTTGTATTTCTTTTTTGTTTTTGGAATTTAGATGTTAATTTGAACTTAATTTCCTAATATTTTGTTACTTTGATAATCAAAAAAACTTATTTCATACTTGTTTTGATTCATATATTCATAACTTATAACTTATATACATATAAACTTTAAAATTAAAAAAAAAATGTTCAAAATTAATCGCTGATTAATCACCGATTAATCACCGCTTTTTGGCCTAAGCGCAAATCGGCGCCCGATCGCCTGCCTAGCGCCTAGCGCCTAGCGCCTTTTCCATGTGTACATGACTTTGTAGGATTAATGCATCACGTGCATCACGTGTGTGTATGCTTGATGGTGGCAGCATCGAATGTTTGATCTTGGTGAGAGACTTTGTTTCAGAGTAATTTTGCTCTGTTTGGTATACTCTAACTCTCTTGTCTCAGTGAGAGTACTTACTTCCAAACCTTTGTCTGAGCTAGACTAATTGATGCATTTGTTGTTGTAGTAGTAGTAATGTTAATAAAATTATGTTTCTTCATTATTGTTTCTCTTTCTATTCAAAACCAAAGATATAGATTATTAAAAACACAATTGAAACATGTTATTCTCTATTTAACTTCCATAAAAATGAGAGTAATTGCAATTTTAGGTAATGGATAATTAAAAAACTATCCGACAGTAAAGTGCTCTTTCTGACATCTACTGTTTATAATGCAATGACGATTCTTTCTCTTTTTTTCACTTTTCCGCGAAGAATAATAATAAAAAAAAATAGAAGAAGACGAAGAAAGTAGGAGAAGTAAAGAACGGTGGAAGATGGAGAGGTGATGACAGAATTTGTGACGGCGATGGTGTCCTAAACGGTAGTGGTGATGGTGACAATAACGACGGTGATGGTGACAATGACGACGGTGATGGTGATGGTGACAATGACAACATCGGTGACGGTGGTGGAGGGTGGTGATAGTGTCGGTGAAAATGACGATGTCGGTGAAGGCGATGGTGACGATGACAATGATGGTGACGGCGGTGGTGACGAAGTCGGTGGTGAGGATGATGACGGTACTGGCAATAGTGGTGGAGGGTGGTTATTGGTGAAAATTTGTGTTAACAAGTTATCATTGTTATCATGCTAACTTCATCGTTATTATTGGCGAATATTCTATATAAATTACTCGTTAATATAAATATTATTTAAATATTTATTATTTTACTACGTTAATATAAATATTATCCGGATATTTACTATGATAGCACGTTTTAAATATCATATATTATTGTTAACATGTTACATGTATCATATATTATTGTTAAATCGTTAACATATTATATGATAATTTGGTTAACACAATAAACATAAACGTATTGTGTATCGTGATAACATATTACTTATAATGTTAACAAAATAGTTATCCACTAAAACCCACATACGTATTATCCACAAATATTATCCGAATTTTTACTATGTTAGCACGTTATATATATAATATATTACTGTTATCACGTTATAAATATCAGATATTCTTGTTAATATGTTATAACACACTATATGATAATTAAATTTAACACGATGTTGTGAGATGTACCTACACAAAAAAACTCAACTCTACCATATGTGCATATAGGAGTATTTTCGTCATATTTTTTGAACAATGTTGAGAGAGAACTAATTAAAAGTTATCCGTTGCTATAAATTTATTTTTTTCAGATTGATATCGAACAAAATCACTATAAAAATGAAGATCCTATTTTCCTAGTTATGCTCTCTTTTTTTCCATGTCATCATGTACATATTTTAACTATTTTCCCTTATATTCTAATTATTGTAAGAGTATTATTATTGCAAGGTTTTTAACCCAAAAAGTGGGATTCTTAACCCAACAAAAAAAAATTAATTGTGAACAGTGCAAGAATCGGTTCTTAAATAAGAACTTTAAGAACCGGTTCTTAAGGGGGTTCAACCCCTAATTCGCCGGATTTTTTTTTTTGCCAGTTTTTTGTTTTGCCAGATTTTTATTTAACTTTTTCTTAACCTAAAAAAAAAAGTTAAGAATATTTTTTTTCTTCAACTTTTTTCTTTTTTTTCAACTTTTTCTTAAATTCAATTTTAAAATTCTAATTTTTTTTACATATTAATGAATTGAAATCGTTCGGTGGGTAAACATGAAGCGATTCATAGACAAGATCAGAAATAAACACAAATTGAGCGTTCTTTTGCATTTTTTTTCTTCAAAATCTATATTTAAAATGTTATGTTTTTATGTCAACTATGTTTAATTAAAAAAATAAACTCTATTTAAAATAAAACAAAATTATTAATTTTTATTTTAAGAATCCCTAATAAAGTTCTACCAATAAAACAGCAAAAACAGAAATTTATTAACAGAATTTCTTAACTTCAAATTTATAATTAAATACTACTCCCTCCGTTTCTTTTTATAAGTAGTTTTAGCCAAAAGCACGGATAATTAAGAAACTCATATTTTACAAAAAAATATCATTTAATATATAAATTAAAAATAATCCAACCAATCATAAAAAAAACTGCAGAATATTATTGGCCACACAGTATTTGATAAACGTAAAAGTTGCATAGAAACATGAAAACAACATATATTGTGAAACAAAACAAAATCTCTAAAACGAGTATTACTTAAGAAACCATTCCCAATAATGATGCTCAAGTCTCTCAAAAATGTCATCATCTGCTCTACAGTCTTCACCCATTAGTCTCAGTGACCACTGACCAGAATCACACACTTCGCATCCTATGGGTCTAACTAAACCTCAGCCAATTGGAGTCCGCCACGTGGTCGCCATGTCTTGGCCCGGAAGAGGACACATCAACCCCATGATGAACCTCTGCAAACGTCTCGTCCGGCGAGACCCAAACCTCATCGTAACATTCGTCATCACCGAAGAATGGCTCGGGTTCATCGAATCCGACCCGAAACCAGACCGGATCCAATTCGCCACCCTCCCCAATTGCATCCCTTCCGAACTCGTCCGTGCCAACGACTTCATCGGCTTCGTCGACGCCGTCCATACCAGATTGGAGGAGCCGTTCGAGCGGCTGCTTGACCGCCTTATTTCTCCGACCGCAATTATCGCCGATACTTTCCTTATATGGGCGGTGCGTGTCGGCTCACGAAAGAATATTCCGGTGGCTTCTTTGTGGACTACGTCGGCCACGATTCTCTCCCTCTTCCTTCACTCCGATCTACTCGCAACTCACGGCCATTTTCCGATCGACGAACCATCAGGTATCTTAGAGCTTAAACAAAATATTAAAAATCAATCCTTTATATCTGTGAGCTTTGTTTATCGATTTTTTGAATCCGGGTCTTGTATGTAGATTCGAAAGTAGAGGAAATTGTTGATTACATCCCCGGTTTATCTCCGACGCGACTCCGTGACTTGCCGCAGATCTTCCACGGCTACAGCCACCGAGTTTTCAACAAATGTAAGCCGTGTTTCGATGAGCTCTCAAAAGCTAAGTATCTTCTCTTCCCCTCTGCTTATGAGCTGGAACCAAAAGCCATCGACTTTTTTACTTCCAAGTTTGATTTCCCGGTCTACGCTACTGGCCCGTTAATACCTTTTGAAGAACTCTCCCTTGGAAATGACGGCAGCGAACCCGATTACATCAAGTGGCTTGATGAGCAACCAGAAAGCTCTGTGCTTTACATATCTCAGGGGAGTTTTCTTTCGGTCTCGGAGGCTCAGATTGATGAAATAGTGGGAGGAGTGAAAGAGAGCGGAGTCCGGTTCCTTTGGGTGGCTCGTGGGGGCGAGTCGAGGCTGAAGGAGGCTCTTGAAGGTAGCTCGGGTGTAGTGGTGAGCTGGTGCGATCAGCTTCGCGTGCTGTGTCACGCAGCGGTAGGCGGGTTTTGGACGCATTGCGGGTATAGCTCGACAATGGAAGGGATATATTCGGGAGTACCGATGCTGACATTTCCGTTGTTTTGGGATCAGATTCTGAATGCGAAGATGATTGTTGAGGAGTGGAGGGTCGGAATGAGGATCGAAAGCGAGAAGAAGACGGAATTGTTGTTGATGAGGAGAGACGAGATCAAGGAGCTGGTGAAAAGGTTTATGGATGGAGAGAGTGAAGAAGGGAAAGAGATGAGAAGAAGGGCTTGTGACCTCAGTGATATATGTCGACGAGCGGTTGCACAAAGCGCTTCTTCTGATGTTAACATTGACACTTTCATTCAAGATTTTAAAATTTTAGAACCAGTTTAAAATTAGGGCCACCATGTAAATTGAATGGAAAGCTTGGAATGACAAGATGTGAGAATTTGACATTTTTATTGTTTTTTATATTTTCCTCGGAAAAAAACACATATAGCTAATCAGAAAAGGAAACATCAATACATTTCACTTGCACACTTCTGCATAGGATATTCTATTGTTTGAATCGGATCAGACCAGATCTCGGGTCCCGGATATTTAACCTAGCCCTAGGAAAAAGCAGTTTAAGAAGTTCTCAAAACTTAAATAGGATTAGGTCTTTGATCTTCAATCTGTAATTACTTGAGTAAAAAGGAAAGTCAAAACGAGAGGAAAAGGATTATTATTATGAGCGGTGCACGAACCCTCTATATAAACACTTAATATTCCCTCTCTCAATTTCTCACCAAACAAACTCAAAACTTCAGCAATCTCCCGAAAAACAAAAAGAAGAACCTAAACGTCGATCATGGCTTTGATCAAGAGAAACGCCTTCTTCACTTCTTTACTGGTTCTCGTGGCTCTCTTTGGATTTGCCGTTGGAGGAACTGTTCACAAAGTAGGCGACTCGAGCGGATGGACCATGATGGGCGTGGATTACGAAGCTTGGGCTTCTTCAAGAACTTTTCAAGTCGGAGACTCTTTGGTTTTCGAATACAACAAGGATTTCCACGACGTCACTGAAGTCACTCACAATGATTTCGAGTTGTGTGAGCCGTCTAAACCGTTAGCGAGTTACCAAACTGGGTCTGATACGATCAGTCTAGCCAAACCGGGACTCCATAACTTCATATGCGGAGTTTCTGGTCACTGTGACATAGGTCAAAAGCTTCAAATCCTCGTCCTCCCGGCCTCGTTGGGCCCCGTTGCAGCACCGATTCCCGGACCAGTCCGATCACCAAGCACATCCTCGTCTCCGTCACCGGTTAATAATGGTCCACAATATCAGATGGGACCATCACCAGCTCCACATAGCGCAGCTTCAACCTCTAGTACTGTTTGGATCGGATTCAGCTTCCTTCTACTTTCTCTTTTTATCCTAGTTTGATAGATCATTCACCTGTCTTGTTTCCTATTATCGTACGTTTGAGTTGTAGTTTATTTTTTTCCTTAAGTGGTTTTGTTTACTATCAACATAATTAATGAAATTGAACCTCATCCCTCTAGTTGACTTGCTACATTTAATAAAAGATGAGTAAATCTTGAAAGCAAAACGAAAAGTATTATCGAATTCACGTTTTTTTTCTAAATATTTTTTTTTGCTATGAATGTTAATATCATTAAAAATGAAAATGTTGAGGTATTACAAGAGTACTACCTATAAAAGTTAGTGTAATCTTGGCAAAAAGAAGAAAAACAAGACTACAATATGATTTGGGTAAGATTCAAGCGGACTCAACGAATCCAAAGAAGCATAAGGTTTCGGAACCGCTTCAAATGTCTTCTTGAGGAAATGGTGTTGCAAACTTCCCGATCAATGATTTTGAAGAGGATCGAAGGTGGCACCTGCTGAGCGTTGTGATAGACGTTTTTTTTCTTAATATAAGACGCATAAATCTATTTATGTAATAACTTGTATTCCAAACGTTTTGTCGACTTTGTAATCCCGATTGGAAATTAATGAAATTATTTTTCCCGAAAAAGGTAGACGAACAAAACAGTATGGAAAATATCTTCTTACAACTATAGCCGTTAGTGTTTCTTAAAATCTCACCCCTTGATTTCCTATTTGTTGTGTCCTAATCTCAACCATAATATATCAATTCACTGATTTTCGTAATTAATGTTAATTTGGTCGAAAACTGAACAGGTACGTTTAATTGGAATACTTATGAAACCTACTCATAATAACTTAATTAACGTCTAAGCTATTAGACCTCTTTAATTTTTTTGTTAAGATTCATGACTTCTAATTCAAAATCAATTGGCAATGAGTGTATGGACTCATATCCCTTTAAACTTCCAATGTGGGATCCTAACATTTTTGGATTATAAAATTATTCTTATGCGATTTAATTTCCTATACACACGGAAAAAATAAAAACAGTTTAAGACAAGAAAAGAAAAAAGCTGACTAGCTATAACCGACTAAAAGGGTATATATGCAAATAGATATTTGTAGATAAGTGTATATCCGATAAAGAGAATTTCAAAGTTCTCAAAACTTGAATAAGGATTAGGTTTCTGATAATTACATGAGAAAAATAAAATTAAAATCGAGGAGGAGAGGAATATACGCGTTATGTAATCCTCAAAGGAAAAGGAATGATTATTATTGTCGGTGAACCAAAACATCTATATAAACACCCTAAAGTCCCCTATGTTTCTCACCAAACAAACTCAAAAACTTCAATAATCTCTTTCAAATTCGTGTTCCTTCGCTCTTCTTGATTTCCTCGTCCCAAACAAGAAGGAACCAAAACATCGATCATGGCTTTGATCAAGAGCAACGTCTTCTTCACTTCTTTGCTGGCTCTCGTGGCTCTCTTTGGAGTTGCCGTTGGAGGAACCGTTCACAACGTCGGCGACTCGAGCGGATGGACTATGATGGGCGTCAACTACGAAGCTTGGGCTTCTTCAAGAACTTTTAAAGTCGGAGACTCTTTAGTTTTCGAATACAACAAGGATTTCCACGACGTCACTGAAGTCACTCACAATGATTTCGAGTTGTGTGAACCGAATAAACCGTTTGCTAGATACCAAACAGGGTCTGATACGATCAGTCTAACCAAACCGGGACTCCAAAACTTCATATGCGGAGTGCCTGGTCACTGCGACATAGGTCAAAAGCTTCAAATCCTAGTCTTACCGGCCTCGTTGGGTCCCGTTGCAGCTCCAGTTCCCGGACCAGTCCGATCACCAGCTACCTCCTCGTCGTCTCCTTCACCGGTTAATAATGGTCCACAATATCAGATGGGACCATCACCAGCTCCACATAGCGCAGCTTCAACCTCTAGCTTTTGGATCGGATTCAGTTTCCTTCTACTTTCTCTTTTCATCTTAGTTTGATAGATCAATTCACTTACGTTTTTGTATCCTTTTGATCCTATTTCTAACTTTTTTCTCACGTTTGAGTTGTAGTTTCCTTGAGTGGTTTTGTTTATTTCAGCATAATTAATGGATCAATTATTTTTTCTTATTTTTTTAATTGAATGTAAAATTATATTCAAACTCAAAAAATGTTTTTACAACAGATTAGTCCTGGGCGTTCGGATATCCGATCGAATTCGGTTTGGATCCATTCGGATTTTCGGATTTTCGGGTTTAAGATTTATTATCCATTCGGATATTTTAGAATTTCGGTTCGGGTTCGGTTCGGATCCATTCGGGTTCGGTTCNTTAGGTACAGCTCGCCTATTTTTATCTTATTGCTTACTAGTAATTATTATTTTTTTATTTTCTGTTGTGTATGCAAATTTTAATTTTAACTGAAAAATATTATTTAGATACCATTCATGATAATGATAATTCCGTCAAATTTTTGTTTGATCNTTCACTTACGTTTTTGTATCCTTTTGATCCTATTTCTAACTTTTTTTCTCACGTTTGAGTTGTAGTTTCCTTGAGTGGTTTTGTTTATTTCAGCATAATTAATGGATCAATTATTTTTTTCTTATTTTTTTAATTGAATGTAAAATTATATTCAAACCCAAAAAATGTTTTTACAACAGATGTGTGTCTTTAATTAAAAGATTGGAAATAAGCTTAGAACCGAAATCGATTTGTCACTATCTTTTCAGCTTCGCGAACCAAACCAGATTCGAAGTGGATCTTTGAACTTGTTTATCGATGAAGGTATATAGGCACAAAGTAATTAGGTACAGCTCGCCTATTTTTATCTTATTGCTTACTAGTAATTATTATTTTTTTATTTTCTGTTGTGTATGCAAATTTTAATTTTAACTGAAAAATATTATTTAGATACCATTCATGATAATGATAATTCCGTCAAATTTTTGTTTGATCGGATTCACTGATATTTTTGAAAAAAGAAAAAAAAAAACTAAAAAGTTTGTTGAGAAGTTATTAACTCCATAGTTGAGGATCAACCATTCACAATGTAGTTACAAACGTTTGATTGATCGCAAGATCACTTGCCATTGAATGATAGAGATCGAATGCCAAGGTACAAGGCTACAAGCAGATAGCAAAAGTAAATATAAAAGAGACTCGATTTTACGAGTTTAATGAATGGAAATTGAAATAATAGAGATTCGGTCCAAAAAATAAAATGAATGGAAATTGAAATTAAAACATTTATAATGAAGATTAGACTTGCAACTAAACCAAAAACAGCCATTGATGCAGCAACCTTGTTCGTTCTTTCTCCATTGCCCTCACTTGTGCTATTGTCTTTACCATTGTTGTTGCTACTGCTGCTGCTTCCCTCTTCTTCCTTTTCTTCTCCTCCTTTACCACACACAAACCGAAATCTATTGACTAAAACTAAATATTATAACTTTTAGTATATATATATAGGGAAAATTCCATAAAAATATGGGATAATCTCAAAAATACAACTTTGGAGACACCACAATTCAAAACTACCATTAGACGCTGTGTANCATCATGAGTGGTCGTGTGGTCGAGTTCACCTATCTCTGCAACTTTGGAAGAAAATACAGTAAAGTTTACAAACCCTTATAAATGAATAGCTACAAAAAGAGTTTTTTTGAAGTTTTGTAAGTATCTGTGATGGTATGCTAGAAACTTCATTGCTACTTTTCTTCTTACTTTCTATCAATGTAACACATAACTTAACTTCTCCAATATCTTTAAGTTTGTTCATAAATGATATCACTTGTCGATCATTCCTAATAAACATTGGAGGAAGTTCTTTTTTGATGACACTAATTGAGCTTCCTTTTTCATAATCAATAATGAAATCCGAGGTGCCATTTTTTAACTCTCATCTTCTACATACCGAGTAAATTTCAATCATTGTAACCTGATAAAAAAAATGGTTTACAAGGTCCTATAAATCCATTGAACAAATAAATTTACAAATCCATTGAACAAATAAATTTCTCAATGACATGTCATCTCCAAAACTTGAAATCCATCTATGAAACTACATAGACCCTAAGAATTCAACAAAGTAATTTCTCAATTGCCTCATCTTAATGACACAGACTTCACATACTTTATAAGGTTATATAGATTAAGTGAACAAAGAAATTGTGTGCTGGTGAATTTATAAGGCTATATAGATTTACTGAACAAAGAAATTGCTCAATCATCGTCATCTCCAAAACCTAAAATCAAATACAATCCATAAATTATCAAATTGGGCAGACATCTTCGAAATCTCATCACCTAATCTAAAGTCGTCATCTCCTAATCAAGCAAAAGCAAATCTATGAATTTTTTCCCAATACCTAGAAGAAGCAATCTCTTCCCTCGCCCAATAACAGTTGTTGTCGTCGATGGTGGCCTCGATGGTGGCGGAATTTTCTCCCAAAATACTCAACCACAGGCGACAGAATCGCCGGACAAATCTTCTTCGAGTATGAATTCCGGCGAGATCCGGAGTATAAACTTCACAAAAAAACTTGTCGCAATTTATCAAGTGAGGGCAAAATAGTCAACAATTTATTATATGAGGGTAGTTTTGAATAAGTTTTTAGGTGATTGTAGTTTTGTAAAGGGAAGTCTAAATGGTGGTATTTTTTAAAATTTCCCTAAAAATATTCCAACTAAATATTCAAAAATTAAAATATAATATATTTTTATCTAAAATTTCAAATTATTGTCTTTTAACTTTAGAATTGTTTGGAATTTGAGTAATATTTTGGATTTTTTGGAATTTTAATGTTTTTTTTAAATTAATTATTTTTTTATTATTAAAAAAATAAAAAGATAATGGAGGTGATATCTCCGTTAAATCGGATGTGTTAAATGGTCACAAATCTAAAAATTGAAGTATTATAATAGAAAATATATTAGTTATAATATTTTCTTGGTCACGAAAATAGTTGGAATATTAAAAAACTTATCAAACTTTAGTTGGAATATTTTTATAGAATTTTTCCATATATATATAACGTTGAATTTTAGTTAAGACATGCATTAGATAATACCATTATTTTTGCGCAATGTCAAAGTCGGTTTTGAACGTAGGTTCTTTCTTATGATAATTTGGAAAGAAACAAAATTCATGTTTAATTATGTGTAAAAGAAGAAATACTATCTCACTAATATTCAAACGTAATTATGCAAAAAAAATTATTCGCTTTATATTCTTTTGACTAGAAATCTAAGGAAATAAATTGAAATATATATATATATTTTTTTCATTTTTGACCAAAAAATACCTTTTATATATGTTTATGTTATTATATATTTAATCATCCTTAGTAAAACAAAAAATGTAGAAGAAAACAACAGAAGAGAATATTCTTTCTATAAAGAGATTGGTTTCAAAGTTTTAGGATCTCCACATCAGCCAAAATAATCAAGAAAATAATTAGCTAATGAAAACATCAGAACATACCACGTCATTTTTTCAAATTCATCACATCAAACCATGTGTGATGTATGCATACGTTCGAAGGAGGCTAAAGGAGAGGATAGTGTGTAAATGACCAGATGACATGGTTTGCTGCGATGGATTGATACACTCAGAGTTTAATCCTAAAGTAACTACTGCAAGAGCACAACTGACAAAGTAGTAATGTAGGGATCGAATCCACATAGACCAAATGCAACACTACGAGAATGCAAAATGCAAGTAAATCTAAGACGAATGATGTTTGTTTGTGGGTTGTAACTTCCAAAACTAAGAATGATGAATGAAACGATATAAATTCAATAAGAGAAAACGCTATGCCTTTAGGTAATTCGCAGGAAATTCATATTCACTAAATATATTATCAATTAGGAAGATAATTAAGGCCCGTTCTCGAACTCAAACATGAATGTCTAGCTAGCCCACTGTCGTGGTACTACCTACTATGCATAATAACCTAAGAATCTAAACTGTCAGTTTACCTTAGTGTTCTAGGCAAGCATTAATGTTCATGTTTGATAAGTTCACAAATTGCCTTAGCGTCAGCTTTCGTTGGCTAAGGACAATTTGCTCATCTAAGTTCTTTCATGAAATCTAAAGCACTTTTGATAAATAGATTAATCCTAAGATCATAAACTAGGTGATCAATCTAGTCTAAGCCTTAATTCCAACAATAGATGAAGAAACCTATGCAATTCTCTAATCTAACAGATCCGTTTCTGTGATTCATAGAGAATCCCTTGAAACCCTAAAAACCTAACAAGTGGATACTCAGACATGATTGAAGAGAATACACAGAGATTCAAAGAGAAATTAATAATCAAATAGAAAGGAAATCCAAATAGGGTTCAGAAATCTTCTCCGGTATGAAGTAGAGATTCATCTCCTCCAAATCTTACAACAACAAATCTAGAAGTTCTCTGATGAATAAAAATAAAGCGTCTCCTAAAAAAACCTAAAAAGTAAGTTGCAGGTCGACTGGGGTCGAAATCAGGCGAAATTGGGCCGAAATCTTCTCCGTCTCGTCGGTCTGGATCGATCGGTCCGGCGATCTGATCGATCCAGAAGTTGGGCGTGTTGGGGGATCGATCGATCCAGTGATGGGATCGATTGATCCCAGGCAGTGATCGGTCGATCTGGCCTTCTGATTGGTCTGGAATCTGGGCGTTTCAAGGGATCGATCCAGCCTTTTTTTTTCTGGATTCTTCGCATTTTTCTCCTCCTTGGTCCAAACTCCGTCCTGAAATGCCGTTAGACCTGAAATGATTCGAAATGGACTAAAAAGCTCGATGAAGACTAAAAAACGATTTAAAATAAGAGTTACAATGCGTTAAAAACGCAACACATCATGAATATAAAAAAATGACGTGACATATTTTGATGTTTTCATTGGCTAATTATTTTGGCTAATGTGGAGGTCCTAAAAGACCTTAAACCAATCACTTTTTTATAAACGAGATTGATACACCTAAAAAATTTGGTATTTTTGATATATTTGAATTATTATTTTTTCGCGTTTTGATATATTTAAATTTTGGAGAACAAAATATAAGATTTGGTACTGTTAGAAATACCCTAAAAACAAGTTACAGGATCCGTTATATATAATTTAAAAAAAATTAGTTGGTCAAATGAATGCATAAAAAACAATTTTTAATACAAAAATATTATAATTTCAAAGAAAACCAACCAGTCATCATCTTTCATCTAACCTTCTTACTTATCTGCCTATATAAGCAACTACCATTTCTAAATCTCTTCACCTCAATCTTCCTCCTCTTTACGTTCCAAAACCTCTCTCACTCTCTGTCTTGAAATACTGTAATCTGATAAAATGGCTATGACCCAAAAAATATTAGTCGCATTTGTTTTTATTATCTTCTTAGCCATATCTACCGTTCGTTCCTCCGATAATACTCCAGGTAGTACTAGCTGATTACTATAATACTCTCCATTTTTTGGACATTGTTTTATCTTTTTTTTTTATAAATATTTTTTATTTTGTTCTAATGATTATCATTCAATAGGTTTTGGAATAAAGCAAGAGTCTACAAAATGCTTCGCAATAGAACCGTGTAGAAACAAAGGGTACATAGACGACTGCAATAGAATTTGTTTAAGGTTCTATGGCCAATCATTCTACGGAAAATGTTTTACTCCCAACATATGTTGTTGTCTGTCTAAGACGATATAATTCTGTAATTGAGTATGCAATACAAATCGGTACGAGTTAGAGTCTCTTCTCCCGGTTTGCTTTTAGTCGTACGAGTAATAATTCTGTAATTGAGTATTAAACTACTAATATATAATATTAGAAATATTTTTGTTTTTAACACTGATTTATTATTTTATCACAAATTATGAGAACTGTTACATCGACGATTTTACAACGGACAATTCTACCGTCTTATGAGCATCCACGTCAAATGGCTCTACATGCACCACGCCGAAGATTTCATGTATGATTGTCTCCATTAATCTGCATAAATGATAATAAATTGTACCATCTTATGAGCATCCACGTCAAATGGTTTTACATGCACCAAACTGAAAATCTCATGTATGATTGTCTCCATTAATCTATAATAAATTGTACTTTCTGGAATTCAAACCTCAGATCTATTGATGTAGAAACATTAATGAATGCTTGATGAACTATTGGGCCAAGGGGAGACTTTTAAATATTTAAAAGCACAAAAAATGACTTACATACATGAACAAGAAAATCCATAATGTAATGATTATTATCAAACGTTAAAATTTTGTAGTATTTAACAGATTGTTATATTACTTGCTCAATAAAATACGATTAAATTTGTGAGTTGTGAAATTTTTTTTTTGTTTTGTTTCAATTTTGTAGTATGCAATAAAAATCCCCTAAAATAAGTGTTTTTGGTTCCTTTGTTGATTTGGTAAAACGGAACAAAACGAATTAAGACAAAAATATATACTTAGGTGAAAAAATGTAAAGTCCCCAAGTTTAGTTTAACCGCCGCCTCCTTCCTCTGGTCGGAGATTTCAGAGTGAAAATCTCAAGATTTGGGAATTGCTCTCCAAGCATCTCGGAACCCTAATTTAACAACCTCTCCGTCAGATTCCTCTTGTGTCCTCCTCCCTAAAACCCAAGGAGGCTTCTTTCTCGATTCCTAACAATGGCGACAGAAGCCGCCACAACTGCATCCAAATTCCCGGAATCCGATCTCCGTCCAATCCCTCAACCACCGGATTTTCATCCGGCGATTGTCGTTCAAGCTCAAAACAACGGACTTCGATTCTGGCAGCTCATGGTCGCCGGTTCGATTGCTGGCTCCGTCGAACACATGGCGATGTTTCCTGTGGATACCGTCAAGACCCATATGCAAGCTCTCCGTTCATGTCCGATTAAACCCGTCGGAATCCGGCAAGCTTTCCGATCGATTATCAAAACGGACGGACCATCGGCTCTGTATCGAGGTATATGGGCGATGGGACTCGGCGCAGGACCAGCTCACGCCGTTTATTTCTCCTTTTACGAAGTCTCGAAGAAGTATTTATCCGGTGGAAACCCTAATAACTCCGCCGCACACGCGATATCTGGCGTATTCGCCACCGTATCGAGCGACGCCGTTTTTACTCCGATGGATATGGTTAAGCAGAGGCTGCAGATTGGGAATGGGACTTATAAAGGAGTTTGGGATTGTATCAAGAGGGTAACGCGTGAGGAAGGGTTTGGTGCCTTTTACGCCTCTTACAGGACGACGGTGCTGATGAATGCTCCGTTTACGGCGGTTCATTTCGCGACGTATGAGGCGGTTAAGAGGGGATTGAGAGAGATATCGCCGGAGCACGTTGGCCGCAGCGGAGAGGAGGAGGAGGAGGAAGGTCTGTTGATCTATGCTACTGCAGGAGCTGCCGCTGGTGGCTTGGCGGCTGCTGTGACGACGCCGCTTGACGTTGTCAAGACGCAATTGCAATGTCAGGTAAATTTGAAACCTTTTAAATCTCTAAAACCATTCTGTCTCTCTGAGAGCCGATGTGATAATATGTACACTATGATCTTTATAGGTAAATGTAGATTGCATCAAGAATTGTTAGAATATTAGCTTTGTGACTGATCATCAAACTCAATAAATTGCGTCTGGGATTAGGTTCTTTAGTTGTCTCTTTAGAGCTTGATCAAGTGGCACATTTCATGATATAGTGTTTAAAAATATTCTAGCTTGCTCTTCTTTCAGTGGTTGTTATGTAGCTCTATAGCTTTAACCATGTATGGTTAAGAGAAAGGTGAAACAATCGGCAACTATAGGTTTAGAATTTTGTATAATTGTAAGGCAATGACGTTTCCCTGTTGAGCTCTACGTGTCCTCGGTTTAAAAGTGGCAGGCTTTGATCTTTTGTGGCATAGAATTTATTGAATCTAGGGGCTATGTTTCAATTTGTGTGGTTTCAGTTTCGAGTTGAAAGATGAAACAAATGTCAGCTCTATGAGTAGAATCTTTAGCAATTCAAAACTTGTTTTTTTTTTCCACTCAAAATCTGACGAGAAGCCCTGTTTCATCTTATCTGGGTTGTTTTTTGCTGTTCTGAGAGTTTTGATCTTTGGTGATGTTCATTCAGGGTGTGTGCGGTTGTGATCGCTTCAAGAGCGGTTCAATAAGCGATGTGTTTCGTACAATCGTGAAGAAAGACGGTTATAGAGGACTTGCCAGAGGATGGCTACCAAGAATGCTCTTCCATGCTCCAGCAGCTGCGATCTGCTGGTCCACTTATGAAACAGTCAAATCATTATTTGAAGATCTCAACGGCGACTCAAACGCAGCTTGAAAAGACACAAACATGCGTTCGGCTTACCTGATTCAGGTAATTGATTGATTCTTCATAGAGCAGCTGGTTGTTAGTGTTAACACTAGCTCTATAGAGAGATGTCTGTTTGTATAATTATTTGTTTTCAATTTCACGTAATAATGTTGTCAGATTAGAGTTCCAACCCAAGGCGTTTTTTCTTCTTCTGATTTTCATTGACGAGAGAAAATTTTGTATTTTTATTTGCTTTTATGAGAAGTAGTAAAAGGAATAGATGAGCTTTAAAGAGTCCATTCACAAGGATTAAGATTCAATCTTTCCAGATGAATATCTTCATGTTCTTTTGTGTAATATGGATTGAAAACACATTCTTGATTGTTTGAAATCCCATTTATCTATTTTCTTTGATAATATTATTCGAAAAGACAAGTTTCTACAATGACTTGTACAAAAAGAATAATGAGAAGATCACATAAAACTTTTATCATGAACAGAGCGACTCTCAAGAGCTAATAACTTTGGCAACGATCACAGTGACATCATCAAGCTTCCCTCCTGCATTTTTATCAGAACCAGAGATCAAATCAGAAACAGCTCTTTTTCTTGCATTAATCAAAATGTCCGGTTTCCGCATCAACAATGCTAGTTTTACCTGTAAGCTTCATTCCTAATGCCTTCTTCCAGAGAGGAACATCAAACCCCTGTTATGTCAACGCGCATATACACAGAGTCAGTAATACTTTGCGTGAACCGGAAAAAAAATGGTTTAGTTAAAATCTACCTTGGCTCTTGCTTCCAATGCATATGGAGACTCAAAACCTGGATCTCTTGAATGGCTACTCGCCATTTCAGCTAATAACCTCGCTGTAATAGATAGTTGTACAAAAAAAAAAACAATGTCACTTCTAAACTTCAGATTATATACTAAGACAGACAATACATTTATATACATATACATGATTCTGCCACATCTGTATGCTTGGTCATTATCGAAACGATCTCATGATCAAACACATTATCGAAGAGCCCATCTGAACCCATCACGATCACGTCTTCCTTCTTTACTTCCATTATGTTGAACTGCTTGAAGTAAGAAGTATGTTACAGAGGTACATTACAAGAACATATCATGTAGAGTGGTACAGATTTCTCTACCGATGCATCTAGATATGTTTGAGCAGACCCTTCAGAGCTGAGTTGATAGGGACAGTCAAAATAGTGCTCTTGTGGAGTAGTCGAAAAGATAATTTGACCTGAAAACGAAAACGAAATAGAAAATCTCTTTCTCAAATGCTGAACATGAAACAATTCAGCATCTCAGTTTACAGAAGGATAACGAAAAAACAACCTTCTCGAAGAAGCTTAAGTCCACAGTCTCCAACATTGCCTATTTTGAGAATACCAACTTCCTCAAGCATGGCTACAATACTGCTTCACCAATAACCGCGACATCAAGCTATCCAAAAAGTGACAAAAAAAAAAAAAAAACAACCTTTGAAGAGAATAACAATTAGGACAAATAATACAATTCTCACATTGTGGCAGAACCTCTGGAAGTAGTTGCGGTATGAGCTTTGTCAATGAGGAAACCAGGATCATATCTGACCTGTTCCTCCAAAACTTTCAAAATCGGAAACCTTAAACCACTCAAAAAGATAGATTAACACTTCCACAGTGAGATCCAAAACTACCTCTTCGTCATCAACTAGACGAGAAGCGTTAGCCATGAGCTCTCTGGAAAACAAGGAAGGATCAACATCTTGTTCAGCCCAACTGAGAGAAAAGATATAAACTTTATCAAAATTGAGATAAACCCAGTAGAAGTAAAACCAAAGTTAGCATAAGCAAAGTTAGTAAAACCGTTTTCGATTCGATTACCTGGAAACACCATCTGCAACAGCTATGACTCCTCCTCTGTAGCTACTTACAAAGAGAGCATCTTCCCCACCTTTCTCTACCTTATCTGGATGCGGGATAGCGTGAATTCCGGCAGACAGAGAGAGCCCAGGCCTAAGGAAATCGCAACGTATTGACAAATGATTTCGAAAAAGTAACAAGCTCAAAGGATATGAAAAGGGACGAAGAGAGAGCAGACCCAAGTGGTTGGAGTTCTGATGGAGCACATCGACAGAGGAAATCAACGCGACTGGAGTTGGATACGATAGGATGCGAGAGACGAAGCGAAGAGCTTGCCTGAGGAACCATCATTCTCGTCATCGGAATCGCCATTTCCTGCAATGAACGTCTCTCTCTTTCTCTCTGTGTCCTTCCTGTGGTTGCGACTTTGTGAGCTTGTATTGTTTTCCGTATAAATAAGGAAGTCGTAAACATTTAAACATTAAGCTCCAGTGGTCTAGTGGTAGATTAGAACCCTGCCACGTTATAGACCCGGATTCAATTCACGGCTGGTGCAAAGTTATGATGATTATGGCTTTAGCGTTGGTTGGGTCCTTCGCATTCTTCTAAATTCTCGGATAAGATAGCTATGTGACTGAGCTTGTAACTTTTTTTTTTAATGGTGTGTGTCATCTTTGGTTGTGATTAAATTCGAATCAAATTTTGATTTGAGGTTAAAACCGAGGATGGATACTTCAATTTTCGGTTTGGTTTCCGTTTGTTTTTTTCGATTTTATAGTTTATTGATTTATAAAAATTCAAAACCATATATATTGACAATTCTATATTTTGGTTTGATACGATTCTATTTTCTTCGATTTATGCGGTTTTATAAAAATTCAAAACCATATATATTGACAACTCTATATTTTGGTTTGTCACAATTCTATTTTCTTCGATTTATGCGGTTTTATAAAAAAATTTGATTTGAGGTTAAAACCGAGGATGGACACTTCGATTTTCGGTTTGGTTTTCGTTTGTTTTTTTCGATTTTATGGTTTATTGATTTATAAAAATTCAAAACCATATATATTGACAACTCTATATTTTGGTTTGGTACGATTCTATTTTCTTCGATTTATGAGGTTTTATAAAAATTGAAACCATATAAAACTCATATGCAATTTGGTTTGGTTTAGTTTCAATTTTTTTTATAAAAATATATTCCGTAATTTTTAACGGTAGAAGATAAAACAAAAAAGATCCAAACAACCTTCTAAAAACAGTTTTAATTAAGAAAAACTTAAGTAGATGCCATCAATTTCTAATTCCACATAATATCATACGGAAAACCAAAGAAAACGTGTGAAAAAACTTTACTTTAGAAAAAGATGGATGATGCCGGCGGCGGCGGAGAGAGGAAGCGGACGGGGTTGAGGATCAGAAAACTTCCACCGAAGTTTGAAGATATTCCAAAGAAGCCAATGAAATTGAAGACGATTTTGTCAAAGCCCCAACTGTTTAAGAGAGTTTCGAATAAACCCCTTAAAGTGAAGATTCTTCCACCAAGACCCCCAAAATCTAATTTCGTTCCCTTGTAATAGTAGTTTTTTTTAATTACCGTTGTTACTGCTTTGCTAAAAATGAAGATTTTTAGTAATTTTCAAATTGTATGCCATATGAAATTAATTGATATCAATATATTTCCACTTTATTCGAAAATTTATGTGTGCTTAAATTGATACCAGAAACAAAAACACGGGCTCTAGTAGTATTAACAAAGCTTAACAACAACTTGGCACCAGTAGTCTAGTGGTAAAATAATTCTCTACCACGGCATAGACCATGGTTCGATTCCCGGCTGGTGCATATAAGTGATGAGCTGTGAAGATATTGGCTTTAGCAATGGTTGGGTCCATTGCATTCTTCCGACTCTCGGATGTGATTGCCTTGTAACTGAGCTCTATTTTTTTATATTTTACTTGTGTTTTGAGTTTTTAATCAATTTGTTTATGATATACTAATCAAACGTGATCAAAATTGTTTGTAATATGCTCTCTTCCGCATCTTTCTATTATAACATGTGATGTCTGAAGCTTCTTTCTACTCCTAAGTTTTTCAAAATTTGAATAGACTCCAAGACATTTTCCCATCCAAAAATTGGATACTTAAATAATAAGAAAAACAAAGCCTGCATATAAATAGGAAACTTTTTTATCTATGAATTTTTTTAGTGAGATTTGTAATCAATATCCAATTTGTTGCAAAACTTGTAAAGTGAATGTAGTGCGTGCATACTACAAAGAAAAAACGTATGAATATATATATTTGTGTGTAGTCAATTGTTACTAGGCATGTCAATCGGATTAGTCTTGTCTACTTTTAGCCGAAACCCGTAAAATCTGTATATATTTAAGTTTAAACTTGTTTGCTTTGAAAAAAATCCGGGTCTATATTTTAAAGTTTGGCTTGGTCCAGCCAAATCTGTAAAACTGTTTTTATAGGGTTTTTCTTCTAAAACAAAATACTTTTTGTTTCTAAGTTGTTTTCATTGTGCTAGTCGTTTGATCATTTGACTATGAATTGACAGTATGATTTACAAATAATAATTGGTAGCAGGTTTTGACAATTTTGATTTCTGTTCGAATTGTTGGTTTTAGTTTACCTATTGCGTGCTTAAATTTTTTTATATCATATATTTATTTCCATTGTTTGTGTGCTAGTTCCGTCTGCTTTTATCCGAAACGCGTAAAATCTGCATATATCCAACCAAATAAACTTTATAATATTACAAAATTGACACATTACTCAAAAGATATAAACCCTAAACTCTAAACCCTAAAACCCTAAATCTAAACCCTAAATCTTAAACTCTAAACCCTAAACCCAAAATCTAAACCCTAAACTCTAAAACCTAAACCCTAAACTCTAAACCCTAAACCCTAAATCTAACTCTAAACTCTAAACCCTAAACTCAAATATAAATAGTAAATTTATTTACCACCATAACTTTTATTAAGATAATATTAACTTTTATTTTGTTTAAATAAATTAGATGGCATATTTTGATTGGTTATAAAAAAAAGGTGAATAAAGATGTTCACCCCTTTATTCATCCACTCTTTTTATAACCAATCAAAATATGTCATCTAATTAATTTAAATGAAATAGACACCGTACTTTCTTTTTATTTTCTTACCAAATATAAAACTTTAAATTATTAAAAAAATTGACAGATTACTCAAAAGATAACCCTAAATCTAAACCCTAAACTCTAAACCTTAAACTCTAAACTCAAAACTCTAAATCTAAACCCTAAATCTAAACTCTAAAAACCCTAAACTCAAATATAAATAGTAGACATAATTACCACCATAACTTTTATTAAGATAATACTAATTTTTATTTTGTTTAAATATATTAGATGGCATATTTTGATTGGTTAGAAAAAAATAAGATAAATAAAGAGGTTCACCCAAGAAATTTTCAACCAAATAACCCAAACTCAACCCAAAACCTATAAATACCAATCCAAAACTTGGATTGACCACCCCCTACTTCTATGTATCATTGTTATCGTGTATATAAGTTTTAGTGATGTTAAATTTAGTATAATTATAACACAATCTAACACATGATTATGTTACTGCCAATAATTGAGCCCATTAACTTCCATTACGTATCTGCTAAATTTTTGGTATAGGTCATTTAGTTTTTATTAAAACACTAGGATTTAACCCGCGCGGAATAATTTTTTTAAAAATATTGTTTTGAAATTTAGAATATAGCTAACTAATATTATAGATAAAGTTGTCAATTTGTAATAATTTGTCTATTTAACCCGTTTTGCAGTGGACTAAAATATTATTCGGACCAACCCGAAAAAACTTATAATCTTGAAAACATAACTCTAATATGGACCGTTAAATGACTCTAGTTTTTGTGGTTAGTCTACGAACTCTTAAAAAAAATAGTTTTCTTGTGTCTAAATTTTTATAAAATTAGTAAAATATTTTTCAATTTTTGTTTTGATATATATTCAAATAAAATATAAAAAATTATAGTGAAAAATATAGCAAGATTTTGAATAGATTTTTTATTTGAATATATATGAATTGATTATTATTTTAAAATATATAGTACTAAAATAATTAAGAAATTAAATAATAAATAACATTTTTAATGCAAAATATATATTTTCTATATTCTAATCAATAATTTTAAAAGACTATTATATCCTTTCCTATTTCAATTATTTTTTTGTTATTTATAATGGCATTTCATGTAATAATTTACAAAACAAAGTTCATTTTTAAAAATGTCTTCTTGAATAATATTATAGAGATTATTGGCACTTTGAACATAGTCCTGCAATTCAAAGGAGAAAATTCCAAGTCTTAATTTACAAGAGAAGACACACATGCTGAAACATTAAACAAAAAGCAAGAATTTTTGAATGATTTCATGCATCATACAGGTAAAATCACCGTCCATAAATTACCCGTAAAGCCCAAACCATAATCCAAACAAAATCAAATGTTTAGCATTGCAGAAATCTAACAAATGTATACGATCAGCAACTCCAACAATCCTCCGAAGTCCGAACAGACCACTCAAACCCAAGTCTCCAACTAGCATTTGAGTCTGAGATATTACTTTTTTATATAAGTAAAGAAAATGGAGGAGTTTGTACAAATAGCACCAGTGGTCTAGTGGTAGAATAGTACCCTGCCACGGTACAGACCCGGGTTCGATTCCCGGCTGGTGCATATGAGCAATGATGAAAATTTCTTGAGCTGTGGTGATGAATCTTCGGATCTTGATATAAACCTCGCTTCTTCTGAGCTTTCTTTTTTTTTTATCTTGGGTCAACAATTTTCATAGCTTCAAAATTGTGAGGTTTTTTCTTCTTTGAAGTGTTGTAAAAAGATATCTCAACATATATCGTGCAAAGTGTTACATAAGTATTCGATACAAAACTTTGAATTCCAAAACTACTGAAGCACCTGAGAGATTCCACAAACATAAAAGTTTAAAATTTACTTATTGGTGATTCTCAATTCAAATACATGAACAAAAGGCCTAGCCAGAGTCTCAAGCACTGATGTTTTCTACACTCGCGCTCTTATCTACTCTCTTGAATATTCCTGCAATCACCTGGTGTTTGAAATGCATAAAAAACACAACTTAGAAGAACAAGAAGAAGAAACGTCAAGCTATAACGGGTGGGTTTACGAGGCTAGAAAATACCTTTCCAGGTCCCAACTCATAGCTGCTTTTAAGTCCTTTGGATAACAGCGTCTTTACTGTTGTCTCCCACTGGACTGGAGATGTCACCTGCGGTTTCAACAATCTTGAGCGTCTTCGTTTTATCTTTGCACGCCACAAAATAAGTAATACATAGCTCTACTGAGTATTGATTTGTTTACCTGGCGTGCAAGTATCTTCTTGATCGTGTCTGGATCTGCATGAGGCTGTGCATCAACATTAGAGATCACTGGGATCCTCGGACTTCTTATCTCCGTTGCTGCCAATGCAGCTTCTAATCTCGACACTGCTGGTTCCATGAAACTTGTGTGGAAAGCACCTGCAACAGCTAGACGAACCTACAGAGCCAACAATCAGGTTTCTTAGACCCTCGAGGAAAACGGCTTAACATAAGATAATGGAATTAGAGAGAGAGAGAGAGAGAGGATACCGTCATTCGGGCCTTGAAAGACTTAGCTTTGGCTTCAACAGCTTCGATTCCCTTAAGACCTCCAGATACTGCATAATTACCCTGTAATAACAGACCCCGTAATGGAATGTGAAAAGGATTTTACACAAGTCTAGAATGCAAAAGACTCACGGAGGACATATATACCGGACATAAGTAATTTGCGATCTGGACTCTGTCAGCTTCATCTACTTCCTGATTTGCTGCATCACACAACTGCTGAACCTTTTCCGAGTCCAACCCTATGATACTAACCATAGCGCTCTTAGCAGCATCTGCAGCAGCCTAAAATGACATTTCATCAAAAAACTAAAGTTACCAAACAGCTCTAGGAGATTCAAACGGTAAAATAAGGTCATTCAAATCAGGCGGAAAGATGTACAGGAAAAAAAGATACATAAAATCCTAACCTGCATGGCTTCTCCTCTAAGTTTTACAAGCTTTAGCCCATCCTCGAAGCTTGAAAGTAAAAACAATAAAAGAGAAAGAAAGAAAAAAACAAGAATTAAGGTGATGGTTCACACAGATATAAATGAAACGAAGTAACATGTTTTCTTATAAATAACATTTGAAATTCTGTGATTTGGTACCACCATCTTTCAGTTAAGGATATAATTTTGGCTGTTAACAAACCGAAAAATACGAGAAAAAAGGGATTTTGAGTGATTTGTTTACAAGCAAACAGATGGATTAAGTTGTAACCTCAAAGAATAGTTCTCCTTTTTATCACAAAACTGTCATAATTTTGGTATCTTATGGACATTATTCAGTGTTGTATGATTAACTAACCTGAAGGCTCCAGCAAACGCAAGAGCAGTGTACTCTCCCAAACTGAGACCGCAAGTCACATCAACAGAGTTAATTATTTGTTCGCCGCCTTCACGAACACGGAGTAATTCAACTGCCGCTAGACTTGTGACATAAATAGCAGGCTGAGATAACGAGAAGCCAAGAACTTAGACACCGTTCCAAATTGTACGTACATACAAATATCATAAAATCCCTACATAAATGATTCAGAAGATCTTAACGTGTTCCAGACCAAAGATACCTGGCTTATGACTGTGGAATCAAGCTTCTCTTTTGGTCCATTAACACAAATGTCCAGAAGATCATACCTGAAAAAGCCACCATATGGTTTTATTCATTCACTAAATGAAGACAAAAACAAACAAATGGTTTCAAGCAAAGGAACACATACCCCAAGATTTCATTAGCTTTCTTATACAACTCTCCTGCTGCTGCAACACTCTGAGCCTCTTTCCCCATCCCTACTGCTTGAGCTCCCTGAGATATATATTGCAAAATCATTAGGCTACAATTTTCTATAATACAAGTGTATGATTTTCGTCGCATTTTATCTTAATTGAAACGAGATTACAATTACAATCAGATTGATCTGTAAATGTGGAACCTGGGAAAGATTTTAAGTTTTGGCATTGCAAAAATCTAAACTCTGGGCATTTCGAAAGTTCCTAGATTGAGGCGAAATCAATAAACTTCACATATCAGAATCCAAAATTTTTCAGTGATCTGAAAACCCAGAAACTACCTGACCGGGAAATAGAAAAGCGGAGGTGGGTTTGTAATCGGCGAACAAAGAGTCGTTGACAGTAGTCTGAGATCCAGCGGAGACGCTCATGGAAACCCTAGATCGGCTGAGATTCTTGACGGAGAAGCAGAGGGAGGAGGCATTTCTGGAGGAGGAGCAGAGGTTGTTGAGAGATACGGAAGGGAGGAGAAAGGAAGAGGCGGCGGTGGCCATGGCGGTGGCGGAGGGAAGGGAGCGCAGGATAAGAGAATGAGTCGGAGGGGTGCGTATGATAGTACGGTGAAGCAGTGAGCGCATTCAGGGGAGTAGTAGTATCCTTTTAAAATGCTTAAGCGGAGTTAACGAAGATGGAAGAAGTTGAGAGTATCAAACCCAACCGTTTTTGTTTGCTTGGAAGAAGGTGAAAAAATTAAGATTATTTTCCTTGCTCGATTTTTGTTTTTTTTTTAGAATTACCACAAAAAAATATTTTTTTTCTAAATCTAGCTCACCAAATTTAAAATTCTAAAAATAACACAAATAATTATATGAAAAATACATGTTTACCCAAAATAAAATTATAACATTATATTTGGGTTCACTATTTCCTATTTAAGCTTTAGTTTTTCTCCATCAAAAAATAATTTTGGATCATTTTAATATTAAATTTGTGATATTATTGTCAATTTTAACTAGTGGTGCTAAGTTTGGAACAAAAGTTTAATAGTGTGCTATTTTGAACAATTATCCTTTTTTTTTATTACTGGTGATGGAAAACGTTAAAAGATGATTATGCTATTCATAGTATATTACGTTTTCAAACAATTTCGTTATATAGGTTGCATAGAAGCGGAAACAGAAGCAAAACATTTAGAAACGTGGTAACGTTTTTTTAAAAAAATTTAGAAAACGAGTACGTTGAAACATATATCTTATTATATAAAGTTGGATCTCTCAACGTGAGCGTGACACGTAAGATAATTATTACTCACGAGATCGTGACATTTGTCATGGTTAATTTATATCTTGACATGTGTCAATTTAATTTAAAAAAATAAATATTAAAAAAAAGAAGCTAAACTAAAAAAGGCAATCTCCCAATTAGATTTTGACACATAATATTAACAATAAAAAGAAAAATTATAATCGATTCATATTCCTTAAATGTAAAGTTACTTAACAAAAAGGGGGAAAAATGTAAATTTATCCTAAAATCTAAAGTTAATAGAAAAAAGAAAATCTAAAAATTCAGAAAACTTATGATTTATTCGTAATCATAAAATGTAAAGTTATTAAACAAAATTAGAAAATAAAAATTTTAAATTTATCATAAAAGGCAGAGTTAATAAAAATAAAATAATAATAAACATAATTCAAATAGGAATAAGAAAAACTAAATATTTGAAAACTTGTGATAACATTTAATTGGAAACCATATAATAAGAAAATAGAAAAAAAATTATAATTGATTCTTAATCCTAAAAGGTACAGTTACTAAACAAAAATAGAAAATAGAAAATTTATATTTATCATACAAAACAGAGTTAATAAAAATAAAATAATAACAAACATAATTCAAAAATAACTTTGTAGTTCTATAAAGTCTGTGTCATAAATTTATGATGAGATTAGTTGAGAGAACAAAATTTGCCTTTGTGGGACAATTTTTTTGTCAAATACCTCTAGAAAAATTTTGACTTCGAAATTTTGAGGATTATGCTAAATTGAAAGATACATCCAAAGATATATACGGTACATTCATATTTTTTTTTAAAATAATATTAATTTATATATATTTACTAATGAGTAATCAAATCAATCGATAAGATTTGTCCATGTATAAAGAAAAATTCCTAATTAGATTTTGACACATAATATCTATCTTATTATATAAAGTTGGATCCCTCGACGTGAATGTGACACGTAGGATAATTTTCAATCACGAGATTGTGACATTTGTCATGATTGTTAATTTTGATCTTGACATGTGTCAATTTAATTAAAAAGTAAAAATCAATTAAAGTAAATATTTAAAAGATTAAATTTAAAAAGGTAATCTTAGTAAAAATGAATTAAAGTAAGTATTAAAAAGTGTAAACTAAAAAAGGCAATATTACAAAAAAACAAAAGTAACGAAAACTTATACTAAAGGAAAGTGACAAAAGAAAACTTAAAAGTTTATAATCTAAAACCACTATCAACCTTAAAAAAAGAAAATTATAAATATACTCTAAACTTAAAAGGAAAATTATTAATATACGATTTAAAATCGATTCGTAATCCTAAAAAATAAATGAAAAAGTATTTATGTTTAGATTAAGAAAAATTAAACTAAAATTATAAATAAAAGCCAAAGTTAAAAAATACCATATTTTAGTTTAGAATAAAAAAATTAAACAATAGATTACAATCCTAAAAAAAAGGAATAAAATCCAAATTTTATTAAAAAAACATATTTCAGTTTAGAATAAGGAAATTAAACAATAGATTACAATCATAAAAAGCTAAAGTTTTAAAAAAGAAAAGAATAATTAGTAATTTAAAAAAACCACAAACTTAAAATGAAATACAATCCTAAAAAGAAAATGAATTCTCATTCACCACCTCGAGATCGTGACATTTGTCACGGTTAATTTAGATATTGACATGTGTCAATTTAATTTTTAAAAAAACAAACAAATTAAAGTAACTATTAAAAAAATCAGTTTTAATTTATAATTTATCCTAAAAGGCAAGATTAATATAGTAAGAAACAAATATTTCTTATTTTTCCATTTAGATTAAGAAAATTAATCATAAAAGAAAACGAATTTTAATTTCTCACATCTATATAAACCACAATTTGATAGTATATCAATTACACAAAACAAAAAGTTCAATAATCGTATCCAAAGCTATTTACTGCATATTTTCACCAAATTTTTCTTTCAATGTATATATTTATTTCATTTCATCGTAAATTTTGTTTCTAAATTTATGTATAAGATATTTTCACGGGTGATCTAATTTTGTTTTCTATTTTATCGTTTTTAATTTTTTTCACGGGTTATAAAAAATTAAATTACAAACCCGCATATATGCGGGTACTTATCTAGTATATAATATAAAACATCAAAAATCATATTTAAAACAAAAAAAATGTTTTAAAAATTTGAAATCCAATACACAAATATTAAACGTTCAGACCGATCTCATTGTGCAACATGCTTGTAGAAAAATCAAAAGACGATTCCACTATTCATCAGACAAGTCAAGCATATATCCCTTTGTGGAAAAGGTAAGAATTGGATAGAACTCTTGTAGTGATTTGGAACTTATACATAACTTCTAATATGGCATTTAACTTCATTATGTCTTGTTCACAGGGGAAATTTTATTGATACTAACAAAGTAAGCTGGTCGAATCCGACTTCTTCTTAGTTATTCTTTTTGCACAACTTAAGTTTTGATTTTTGTTACACATGCATGATTCTTAGCATACGTTTCAGCAAGAGGACATATGAACTCGATAGTAATCTATTATGTAGCACTTCGGTGCGTTATTATCGAGGCCGACCGGATCAGCCGATAGTGTATAATTAAAAAAACAAAAAAGAGGACATATGCAGGAGCGAACCCACTTACACAGATATGGTGTCAATTGACACCATATTTTCTGGAAAATTCTTTATATTTTATTTGTGTTTGTTATTATTGACACCAGTCAAAAATTGGTATTGAACTCATAAACTAATTTGTTTCAACCCTATTTTATTTATCCTGATCTATAAGCAAATTCTAAACATTACTCATATTTTTAATATGAGATTCTCCTATCAAAATGTTTAGAAAAGCACATAATTAATGTTTAACTTAAGTTTTTTTTTTTTTTTAATTTTATTTGACGTGTTTAACTTAAGAAGGATGATTTTGTAAAATGAGATATGAAATAATTTTTTTCTTTTGTATTTCTATTTTTCAAATTTAACTTGCACCCAGTAAAAAAATTCATGGGTCCGCCACTGGACATATGTATATAATCGAGTTGCCGACCCACGCATGATATCAAAAAAAAATATTTGTGGTAAATTCCTTGTTCCGCTAAATGTATGTAAAAGCTTCGTTTTAGTTTGTGCCGCTTTAGTTGTGTGATCATAATTCATATATTTAGTTTGGAATAGGCTAATTAAGTTGTTTTTTTTTTTTTGGGATAACTTAGGCTGTTCGGTCAACATCATATTAGAGAGATGAGGACTGGCTACCTCATACCAGACCAGATGACTTCACATTTTCTGACTAATGCCTAGAGTGAGTGGGTCCAACTGACAAAGCCTCCTCACGGATTTTCAACTAAGCCGAAACCCAATGTCAGCTTCCCAAATGGTGGTGATAAATATTTCAAGTGCCAGCGTAGAGGGCGAGAATCGAACCCAGATTCCCCGTGTGTAGATTAAACTCACCTCATGCTACCACCTGACCACGACCATGTGGGCTACTAATTAAGTTGTTTGTCCGAGGTTTAGTTTAGTTTTGGAGTTGTACGTGCTTGAGTATGTTTCTCTGCTTTCTATCACACAGAGGTCAAACAAAAAAAAGTTAAGTCTTTGTTGCTGTTTGGTTTGGATGGGTTCAGTTTTCTTTATCCGGATTGAACACGCTTTAATTGTGTTACTTATAAACAAAATTATCAAATTGAAGATGATTATCAAATTGCAACACAAGATTTAATAGAGAAAATTTTAATCAGAAAAATCAAAACACTCGATTACAGATGAACCACTTTCAGTAGAGCAGTTTGTCCATCTTTTTAACCACAGCACATATCAAAGACCCAAAAAGCCTTTTTGATTACAATAAAACAAAAAAAGATAACCCCATAAATCCTTAGATCCAACAGTGGAAGATTTAGCATCTTGGAAGATCCAACGGTGGAGCCTGCACAGACTGTAACTGTCCTCGTCCGTTCTCAACCAAGAAAACCATCGCCAAACCCCATCCCAAATGCGAATCAATGTGACAATGCATAAACCATGCTCCTGCATTACACAAAAAATATTTTTTCAAAATCTCGTTTTTAATTTTGGGGTTAGATCGCTTAGTTTAATATTAAATAAATAAATTACCTGGATTATCAGCGACGAACCGGATTGCAACCCAACCACCTGGAGGTGTACCAACGGTGTTCCTCTCCGGTGGGTCAAACAGGTTAAACCTAGCAGGGTCACTTCTCGGGTTAAAATTCCCAAAACCCGACCCGACAACGTAGAATTGGTACCCGTGTAGGTGCATAGGATGATTCTCAGGCGTGACAATGCTCGTGTCTTGTAACACAATCTGAACATTAGCTTTGTACTTAAGCTTGTAAGCTTTGGTTCCCTTTACGGGCTGCCATAACCCACGGCTAACGTTACCGGTGTAATCGAATTGCACCGGTGGAACAGGCGGGAAATCCGTCGTGAAGATTCCGGGCATGCCTTGGTAATAAGCCTGCATGATGGAGTTCCTTCGTGGCAGTACGAAGGATTGATTGTTTATGCTGGCCGCGAACCGGGTCCCGTTAGGACCCTGGCAACGGGGACTGTTCGGGTTGGTGCAGTTGATTAGCCCCAATCCAACGGTGAAAAAGAGGTTTTCGTCGACCTGGAGTGGTACTGGAGCTCGTTTCCAGTATCGCAGACGGTTGGTGAAAGCGGTTGCGGTTGCGGTGTCGTTGAACCCTGGAAGAACCGGGAAAACTGGAGCGATCTGGCCATGGCCGCGGCCTCGTCGAGTTGGAGCGTTGACGTACTCCAAGATAGCGGTCGTGGTTGTGTTGTCGAACGGGGCGTTTGCGCTGTTGTAGGCGCGAGCAGCCATGTAGTAGCGGCCGGGACGCTGGTTTGCCGTGAGGAGGACGTTAGTGGTTTGGCCGGGACCGATCATGATGACACTTGTGGTGAATGGTTTGGTGTATGCGGAATCGGCTTCGACGACTGTGAGCTGGTGGTTGGCGACCGAGAAGAAGAGCTCTTGGTTCATCCCAGCGTTGATAACACGGAGCTGGACCGTTTCACCAGGGAAAATTGGGAAACGGATGGTCTCGGACCGCGAGCACCGGTAGAGATCACCTGGTTGACCGTTGATAGTGTAAGCGTCTGAGACATTAGCTGCTGCTCCTGTGAACTGTGCTTGCCTCAAAACGTCCATTGGGTTTCTGTCCCACCATTCCCCTGTTTCCCATTAAAAATATGATCAAAATTTTATTTTTGATCATAAAACATGCAATTTGAAGTGATCAAAGGTTATGATTTCTTACCGAGAAGAATTGGGATGTCACGTTTGGGCATAGAGAAAGGATAAGGAGAACCGAGACGAGGGTAAATGATGAGAGCACCGTAGACGGTGGCTCTGAGCCATCGGCTATGAGCGTGCCACCAAAGTGTACCTTCTTGATCCTCGATTGTGAATCTGTAAGTGTAGCTTTGTCCTGGACGGATCGGACATTGTGTAATGTACTCTGGACCATCAGCCCACGGATTCCTCAGCTGTCTGATTCCATGCCTGTCCCAAAAAATAAAACAGAGCATAACAGAGTATAAAAACAGAGCAGAACATAACATTGTTGATTTTGCTGATAGTGTCTTATTTAATTACCAGTGGATGCTAATGTTGTAACGAGCTCTGTTGATGACAGTGATTGCGAGGGAGTCACCGTTCCTGACCTCGAGCGTTGGACCGGGGAACTGACCGTTCACGGTGATGCTTTCGTGAGTTCTGCACAGCCTCTTCACTGGTTTTGGCTGGATCTAAAGTCATCCACAAAGAGTAACACAGACACAAAATCGCCGGTTAAATTAACTTACATCAAGCACATTCATTAACGCAAAGAACATACAAAGAAGCTGTAGTGTCACGAGATTAGCTAGCTTACCACGAATTCACGGACGTGAAGCTCAGCGGAAGCAAGAAAAGTGAAGTAAGCAAGAAGGGCGATGAAGGATACAAAGAAGAATCGCCTGAGAGACTCCATTAATGCTGTATTGTAAAGCTATGTGTTGGAGATGTGTTGTGTGAGTTTAGAGGAAGGAGAGGAGTAGTATTTATACACACCATGCGGGGAAACAACAGAGCTTTTGACAAATTTTTATAGTGTTTTTTGACTATCATTAGGTTCAGAGTCAGCAGGAGGGAGAAAAATAACACAATGGGTTTAGTTGATTTGGTCCACCCACTAGACTAATTTGGTACTAGGATCCTCTAATTATTATCAATGATTTTTTTTAGTTTGTTTGCGTTAATTATATATGAATATGACTATGGATTAAGTTGAGAAATCGCCATGCAATATGCATTTGTCGTATTGCTCAACTATTGAACGTCATCGGGATCATAGCGGCTTGTATCCCAAGTATGATGTTCAATTTTATTTTATTTTGTAACAAGGGTTATTAATGTTTAATATTTTCTTACAACTTTTATTGATTTTGATTTTGATTTTTCAGTTACTTCCGTAGCTCTTGGATAACCTTAGTTGGAATCCTATTGGAAGTAGCTAGGATTATTCTCGAACAGAATATAATAAAAACTGTCTCCGAATTTTGTGGCAAAAAACTAAAATAAAAAACAATCAATGTACACCGTCGTTTAGGCGGCGTTTAGATGTTAGACGTTCGTTTAGGCAGAGTTTAAACGCTAAATATTTGTAAAATGACTTTAAAATTAGACGATTTTGTTATTAAAATGATTTAGTCGAATCTACGCGTTACTAGCTCCTGTCTAATGGTTAAGTAGATTAGGTCATGGATTTGGACCATCTTTTTTTTTTTTTTAGTTTTTGATGGGCCACAAAATTAGTTTTAAGTTAATAAGTTATAAGGTTTTAATTTTTAAATTTGAAATCCATTTTTTATAAAACCACCAAAGTGCCACATTTTTTTTCCTTGTCTCGGATCACCATTTTTATTGGACCAGACATGCGCGTTAGGCAGATCTAAGCGGCTGTTAACTATAATTTAGTTCACAATTTTAGTGTGTTTTTCTTCTAGTTTAATTTGTTAATCTCTCTATATATGTAGAATACAAATTTCTAAGTTTAATTGCATAAATACATGGTTATCAAATATGATCATATATTGTTTGATTTAAACTGAACTTGATTGCATGAATATCTTTATATTGATACATAATATGATCAATAATATGTCATTATGTTGAAATTCATGATCAATAATCTGTTGAAATTCATATTTAATGCAATCTGGATATTGAATTTATCATATAAATGCCTAAACAGCAGAAATAAACAAAAACCAACATATTTAAACTGCACTAAACGTTCTATACACTAAGCATTTGGTCGCCGTCTGCTCAATGTCTAACATTTAATTATCAAATAAAATTTCGTATAACTTGGGCAATGTACGTAATTGTCTCAAACGAGTGATATAATTAGTAATTAAGTAAAACTCCTTGTAAATGTATGGCGAATTCGCAACAATTTAGATTGTGTTTCCAGAGTAATTTAGTTATATAGATATGACGACGGCAAGATGGTCTGACTCGGACAACAGTTTCAGTGGCCATGGGGTCTAATCGGTTTTAGCTCATCTAGCGAATTCGAAAACAATATTTTATAGTAGGCTTTCAATAATTACAAAACTATCACAAAATAATTTTAGTTGGATTTGCGATTATTCTGTTATAAAAGTTTAGTTGGGATTGTATATATTATATAAATACGTTTCATATTATTTGTTGGTACGTAGTAACGTTGTGTATTTTTGTTGCCGCAATGGAAAAAACGATGCAGCATATAAATATCATTAAAAATGAAAGGTTTATGTTTTATATAAATGTTTAACCTATAAAATGGTCACATGACAACAAAATAAAAAACATGGAAGTAAAAACCAAATTGAAATTCTGTCAATCGACAGAACCTTAAACTTTTCAGTTTACGGTGTGTAGATGAAACGATAATTAATGTTCTTAAAAACCCGAGGGCCGAGGTTTCTCCATCGAAATTTCATCACAAAAATTTGCAATTTAAATAACATAACGCGCTAATCATTTTACCACTTAACTAGCTCATCACAAGTCTGTCGATTTTGTAATGCATGTGGTACAGGAACCAAACTTGGTTTACACTTTCCATATACTATTAATCTTTGTTGCTAAGTTCCAAGTAATATTCCTTTAGGGATGATATCGGAAAGCTTTTTGATCCCATGAAATGAGTCAAATGACCCATGTTAAAATATGGAATTTTACTAGCGAATATAGAAGAAACCTAATGAGTCTCAGCTAGTAGATACGGACGCAAAGAAAGAAAAAAGAAAAAAGTAAAAGATTATGGTATTTGTAACTAATAGCCCTTAAAATTTACATTATAATCAACAAATGAAACTAATAATGTGAAGATTAAAATAAGAAAGAAGTGGTTCGATGGGAGTTGAAATCTGTGATATGGATTTGGTATAGAAATGCATAACTATAAGCAACTAACCTTTACCGATTTTATATTTTAAAATAAAGTGCTAGTTGACCTTTTCAATACATACACCTATGGTCGCACCTCTTCTATATGCTAAATCTTTTTTTTATAAATATGTCTGTTCAACGTCTTCAGTTAAAATTTAAAGAAACATAAGATTGTGTTATAGTTTAAAATTTAATACTTTCAGATACACAAAAATGAATACATATATATATAAATATTTTTTTTTTTGATGACCTAATGAATACATATTTTATTAGTAGTGAATTGTTTAGATGCCGTGTTTCATGTTTTTTTCTTCAAAAAACGAGCTTATATATACAGTTGGGTATTTTTCAACGTTAATTAAAATAGTCAGGAGTTTTACGACAATCAAGCTACTACATAAGTATATACTAACTAAAATGAGTTATCTACGTTTAACTCACATAACTCACACCCAAAACAAATAGACCTCGTAGCAAATTAGGTTAGCAATAAATTGACATATTTGGTAATAATGCGACTATATATGATAAGATTAGTTCCACCAATTTAACTGAAAAATCTCATCTTATTATATGCAGCGAATATGTTAATGTAAAATATGATAAGGCAACATTACTAATATTTGTTCAATCTAATAAAACAGTTAGCTTAATTTGAAGTGAATAGATATCATGAACTTTGCTAGTTTTAAGATAGAAACAACGTGTACCGTTAGATCATTTAAGATTATAAAATTTTCTGTCCAAAAAAGGATCTTGCACACGCGATTAAATCTAAAGCAACGTGTATTATCGACTGTAGATACCTCCAATATCTAAGCTACAGTCTTTATGTTATCCTCTTATTTTGTCGTTATACCATCAGGTTCTTCCCCCCTTAAAACACTATCTCGTCTCATATTTTGTTTGTAACTACGAAATCTAGTAAGCTGTAAGTTAATCTTTTCAGAATCTACAATTCTTTTTTTTTTTCTTTCTTAATTGTTGAATTCAACGTGATTCCAGTTCAGATCTGCTTTGGTGTTTTGTCTTTTTCGACCAATTAATTAAATTACCATACTAATTTATAGTTCGAAGATATATCTTCGTCATCTCTATATAATCAAAATTTAGTTCATATCCTCATTTATGTATTGGTAGTAGCATAAACTCTCATGTTGTATGTGGGGGTTAAAATCCCGACCCAATAAATTGGGTCCAATAATTTTGTGGTAAAAAGGTTTAAGAAAGTCAGAGAAGTCAAACGAGGTCAAATGAGTAATGGAGTGACGGATTGAGCTGAAAAGCTCATCGGAGTGAACTAGAATTTACAATCAAAGGGGATTAAATGCAGAATCATTAGACAACCCCGCCGAGACCAAAGACTCGTTCAAACCGGTGAGTTAAGCCGCCTAAACGTAACGACTAGAGCCTCAGACTTAAAAACCATTCATGGTAAATCAGGCGGAGTAAACGAAGATGTTAAACACGATCTTATAGTATAAAACAAGGACAATGACAATAAGCCAAAGACCAAATTCCAAATCTCTACACCACTCTCAACTACAATTTAGCTCTAGACTCAAACAATTGTTTTTTCTTTGTTTTTTGTTTTTGTAAATCTCTTTTGAAAATCGAAATACTAATCCACTTTACTTCCCAAAAAAATTGTCCAAAATGCTCTCGAATCATGTATGTTCTTATCGAGCAACAAACTATCTGTTTATTGCTTGATAGTCTTTCGGTTCTTCTTTTCTTAAAGATAAGTCAAAGACCCTCTATTTTTAGTATTTACAAATTTTTACCCTTGTAATTCTAGATACAACAATATTAAAATAGTTACTTTCATATTGTATTAAAAGTTTACAGGTTTAGTTGACGAAATCTAAAAAAATTCATTACATATACACCACTAAATTCAAACATTGCAAAACGAAAGCACAAAATTGAATGGTAACCATAATATTATGTATGATAATTATAATTTTTGACCACGAATGGTCCAGATAATATATATATTTTGAATGAAATTGTATTAATCGTTAAAAATTAGGCATGTGCATTCGGGTATTCGGTTCGGTTCCAGGTAGGAACCGATCGGGTCCGGGTCTTAATTTACATATCCGAAAAAACCAAAAAAAATCGGGTTGAATTCGGTTCGGGTTTTTTTGGACCCGAATGACCTATAATATACTCGAAATGGAAGAAAATATCCGAAAATGAAAAAAAAATATCCGAACCTAAAACAGTTTTAAACATTGTTTCATTGTCACAAACATGCTAACATGGTCATCAAAACTACTTCAAAGTTGAAAGTTTGACATAAAGAAAGATAAAGTAGAGAGTAGACAGATACAAGTTCATGAAACTTATGAAAAATAAAACATGAAATAGAGATTAGAGAGTAGAAACCATATGAAACTCATGTTTGATACTTGGATCTCTCTCTCATATCTTCAAGACCTAATACATAAACAAAATATCGAGCAGCAAATCAGCAAATGTCAATTTCATATACAATAACAATTTCAAATTCAATACGAAAACATAACAATTACCTTATAGCAGATTCAATAACACTTTCACTTCTCAGGTTCCTTGCAAGTTAAATTCAGGTTCAAACTCTATAGAAAAATGAAAGAATATAAGGTTACAAATCAAAATTATAAACCATAATTAAAACACAGTTCAAATGAAAGAAATGACCTCTCATAAGATCATCTTGCAACTTTACATCCGCAAGCATTTGTTCAACTGGTATCACACCTTTTTCATTGATATGAATTTCACATTTTAACCACTGCTCGGTGCACATTAACACTTCAATCATGTAGTGTGTCAAACAGATCCTATATGGGTCTAATACTCCCCCACTAGTGTTAAATGTTGATTATGATGCTACTGAAGACACTTGCATTGCAAGTATATCCCTAGCTATTAGTGATATTGCAAGTGTATCCCTAGCTATTAGTGATAGAACCAGATACTTTGGACTGTTTCCCCTCCACCAAGATAACACATTGTACTCTGAACCCTTCATAAGTTTTGGTTTCTCCACACTCTCTTTCAAATATAAATCCAACTCATTCGTTGAATCTCCAGTTCATGTTTCTTCTACAAGCTCTTCGTAGAGGTTATCCATTCTTTGATAACCAATACCATTACTCAGAACCATTCTCTCAAATATGTCACCTCTAACTTGCTCTTGAGACTGAGAAAATATTCTTTGGGACTGAGAAGATGCTCCTTGCGACCCACCACTAGCAGTTTTATTCACTAAACTATTGTACTCATCAAATAAACGCTTCAACATTAGCTCCACTAAATCATAAAGATGAATAGCCTTGTGACTACCTTTACCATAAAGCTCATAAAAATAGAGCTGAGCAAATTTCATCTTCTTCCTTGGGTCAAAAACACTTGCTACTATCAAAAGCTTGTTCATTTCAACCTTATCCCCAAACGGATTCCAATACTTTTTTAATTTCCCAATCATAGCTTCAGCTTTGCTCATCAATTCTACATCAGGATCTGGACTCTTACTTAGTGCAATAATGTTTGTAGTAATGGTGACTATCTCATTGTAGATTTTATGTGCAGTCACAGAAGTTGAAGCTGAAAGAATCAATGTGGAATTGTAAAATATGATAAGAAATTGAACCAACTTGTTAACAGCTTCCCAATCACTCGTAGATGGTGGTCCAATTCTCATTTTTCCGTCCACAACTTCCATAAAGTAGTCGTTATACGGCTTATCTTCAGCTTCCATCTTCTCAAATACTAATCTGAACTTCATTGCTTGTTCTAGCATGAGATAAGTGGAATTCCATATGGTCTTGACATCTAAAGGTAGGCTTTCTCTTGTCATCTTTCATGTTTCTACACGAAACTCAAATGACTTGACTCTGTTTGTTGAAGACCTCACATAGTTAATACCGTTACGAATAGCAGCCACACTGTTATCTATCTCCTACAAACCATCCCTCACAATCAAGTTCAGTATATGAGTGGCACACCTTAAATGCAGAAACTTTCCTTTGAGAACCAATTCATCTTCTCCATTTTGCTTGAATGCTTCCTTGAATCTCCTCATAGCTGAATTGTTAGCTGTGGCATTATCTACAGTGATGCAAAAGACTCTCTTAATGTCCCACTCTACTAAACACTCAAGTAAAACATTACAAATTGTTTCACCTTTATGATCAGACACATTCTTGAAACCTATTATCAACTTCCTTAAACGCCAACTAGCATCAATATAATGAGCTGTTATTACCATATAACTAGCTCCAGTATGTGGAGCAACCCATATATTCGTTGTCAATGACAACCTCTGCTTGTTCTGCCCAAGAATCCTCTTCATAGCTGCTTTCTTTGTAACATACATCTCCACAATGTCTCTTGTGGCTGTTCTCCGAGAATGAGGACTATACAGTTGAACTTTTGAGGTGAAATATTTCCAAGCTAAACTCTCTATGAAAGCTAATGGCAATTCTGCTAAAACTAACATCTCATTTGCAGCTTCTCTACACACAAGTTCAGAGACCTTACCTAAACCTATATTCCCAGCATCACCAGTATGAGTTATAACAGTTTGATTACTCTCTTTGTGAGCAGCTTTCCATGACTCGTATGACTTGCAACCAAAATTGATATGTTTTTTCAGATTGGATGTGCCAGACTTGGTTGGACAACACATTTCTTTACCACAATAATGACAATTACATTTGTCATAATTGTCTTTGTGTCTGATGTAGTGTTCCCAAACCCAAGACCTTATCTTCTTCCTTGTCTTAGTACCAGAACCACTCACTCCTGCAGTTTCTTTCCTCTTGCCCTTATTTCCAGGACTTGATATTTCAACATCATCATCTGTTCCATCAAGTTCATCATCTTCATCCATTGGAACATCAGTGTTTTGTGGTGGATGCTCAGAAGACGCCATCTAGTGGCGGAGATGAAATCATCCAAGAGACACAGAGAATCAATAACATCACAAAAAATTAAAATTTGAACTTAATGATTCGATCATAAAGCTTTGAGACATCTGACATATAATCTAAAAACTAAGAACAAGCAATAGAATCAAAAGACATTGACAAAGAAACGAAACTTGTAAACATATATTAGCAATGAACGACAAAGTATAGCAAACAAAGAAAAAATCTAAAGCTTCTAATCGGATTACAAAATGAGAGAGAGACCGAGAACATGATTCATGAACACAAAAACAAGATCGAACAAAGATTGATGCTTCAATTACAGAAAAAAATAGATTTGTAAGAATTAAGAAAAACTGAAAGAGAGTAGTACCTACCTCCGATTTGTTTCTCGAAGTGGCTGAAGCTAGGGATTCCAGTTTGTATTTGGGGATTTTGTTCTTCACTTGTTAAAGCTTTATTGGAGAAGAAGATCTAATCTAGCCTCTCAATCGTCGAGTTGAGTTTTCGAGGAGTTGAATCGACAAAAGCCAAAAGGTAAGCTAATACAAAACCTATGTATAGTATAAGTGATTTTGGTTCAGGTATTCGGGTACCCGATCGGGTATCTAGTAATATCCGGAACCGAACCGATATCCACGGGTCTCAGGTTTAGGACCTATCGAGTAAAATGGCCATATCCAAACTAGATATATCGGATCGGTTCCGATTCGGGTATTCGAATCCGGGTAAAATGCTCAGACCTAGTAAAAATTAACACGCATGATTTTTTTTTAACTATCTTGAACTAAAAGTATATATATACATATAACAAAAACCGCATGTAAAAAGTATGTAAACGATTGGTCAAAAAAAAAAAATATGTAAACGAACTATGTATTAAAAAAAGGAGCACGTAAACGACCTTTGACTGCATGCGGACCAATTTAATTTAGTGCGTTAAAAAAATCCGTCAGCAAATATGGATTTCTTCATCTCCTTTGACTGCATGCGGACGAACTTAATTTTCTAAAAAAGATTTTAACATTTTTAGTTATCTTCCGCATACAGTTAAATTTCCAAGTGAATAGAAAAAACAAATGTTGGAGGCTATCGTTATAAAATCAGAAAAAGAACGACTAAAACATACATAATGTTCATAAATCTAATGATAATGCGTATATAGTGGCGCAAAGGTTGAGAATATGAGGTCATGACGTAAACTCGTTAAGGCTTCGGATTCGATTCCTTTTGTGAACAACTGAGCTACGCGTGAGCTGTTTCGTAACTCGGCCTTCGACATAAGTTATTTTATATGGTGGATTTTAGTGCAAAAGTGTTTACTCATCCTTGGATTACTGGAGCTTGATTCGGACATTAGTGTTAATTAAAAAAAAACCTATATATAGTCACTCATAATCATCTCTCGGAATAAACTTTGACACATTTCTCCTAACTACTAGTTACAGTTTGTTTGAAAAATTGATTTGCATTAAGAGAGACTAAAAACATACATACACACTAATTTGAATCTAAAATTGAAATGATTAGCTTGGAACAATTAGTCTGAAAATGGGATAAAATTTTCATTATATTTTCTTAGAAATATATTTCCAAGAATTAACTTCTAACCTCCATACATACATATCTTTAAATGGTTCACCCATACAAGCTCATGATCTTTAAATATTCTTAAGCCACAACAAAATGTAAAATTGTTCCCGCAAGTATGAAATTAGCTAGTTGAAATGGTGTTATGTTTTAGATTTATTAAAAAATCTAGTAAGTAAATTACTCAACGATTACATTTATCAGAAGGGATTAGTCGGGTGTTAAAAACCCGGATCACTCCGTGATTATCAAAAAAAAAAAAAAAAGAAGACAAAATGTAAAATAGAATAGAGTTGGAGAATAGACTTTGATTCATTGAACCGTTTGACCAAAAATGACAGCTATGGTCTACATATATATGTTTTTTTTTAATGTTATCTCACTTGTAGCATTGTGATTATTAAATTATAGAGATAAATAATCAACCATATTACATATTAATCGGTTTTTTTGTTAGAATTGATCTAATATGTACAGTTATAGTTGCCCCAACATACGGCAGATTTAGTCTATACAATGCAATATATGCAATATATTATTTATTTACTATCGACTGATTCCTAGGTGAAAATATATTATTCTGATTTTGAAAAATTCTTTTTTTTTTTGGGTTCTAAAATGTCATTTCATTAAAACCGGTTATCACAATTGGTTCGCTTCCTGTACCACAGAGAAGGTACGCAGAGAAGCAAAGATTTTGAAAAATTATTTGCTTGCATAAACTGGGTTGAAAACAAAAATTAAGAAACAAAACAAAAAAAAAACAAATTCGCTCTTCAATTCTGTCTTGGACTAATTTTAAATTTATAACACCATTTAACCCTTTTTTACTGACATTATTATTGTTTTTTTTTGTCGAATCACTGACCTTATTTTCTTTTCTTTTTTTGGTCGAAAAACTAATTTTATTAATTCAAGTGTTCAAGAGAGCTCGGAGAGAGCATCTTTTGCAAACAAGTCAGCCTTAACATTAGCCGATCGAAGGATGATAAATCAAAAAGAAATCGAAGAGAAAGATAACACCACTCACCTTATTGAACTACCAAAATTAATTATGTGATTTATGATTGGAAGTGTTGTCACAATTGATGCAAAAGACAGACTTGGCTCACGTTCTTCAATTAATTGGAGTAGTTTCAATCATAAGTAAACACCCAAAACAATCTTGTGGAGCGCACGAGTCTTATTCAATTATAGGGATGTCAATCGGGTTAGCCCGGCCCGGTCCGGTCCGAAATCCATAAAGCCCGCATATATTTGAGTCTGGTCCGGCCCGATCCGAAAAAAAATCGAGCATATATTCCAAAGCCCGGTTCGGTTCGAACAGGGCTTTAGAGCTTTTCAGGTTTTTTTTGGGATTTTCTTTACAAACACAAAAATTCACAACTCTCAAATGAATAATTAAAACAAAATATTTATAAAAATAAATCTAAATTGAAATGTATTATATCAAATCCAATTAAATTTAAAAGCAAAAGTTTGACAAAAAAATAAATAAAATTCAAATAAATTGTATTACCAAATAGAACATAAAATCAAAACACTTCAAATCTAGGTGGTAAAGTTTAGATTAGAATATCATTCATCGTATTCTAAATCTTCATCACCATCAAGAGGTACAAAAAATAAAAATAAAAATAATATTAAATTTTGACATGTATAAATCATATAGAAATATCATTGAAAGTCTATAGATAATAATTCTAAAAAAATGAAGTAAATATGGATGAATGATAATGGTACATGGATCACAAAATGTATAGAAAATAAATCAAATTATTATTTTTAGAAAGATAAATGTTGAAATAAAATTTTTAACTAATTAAAATGTAAAGTTTCGGGCTTTTCAGGCTAGTCCGAACCCGTTCGGGATAAGTCCGAAAAACCCAATAGCCCGAATGGGCTTAACCCGAAAAGCCCGATTTGTTTCGAGCTTATATTTATAGGTCCGAGCCCGATGTTTTTGAGGGCCGAACTTTGACCCTAAGGCCATCCACATTGCACATAAAATGTGATGTCTCACAAATAAAAAAATATTAAAAATACACTCTCTCATCCTTTTACTCAACTTCATACCTTCTCTTTCATCATTTNAAATGTATAGAAAATAAATCAAATTATTATTTTTAGAAAGATAAATGTTGAAATAAAATTTTTAACTAATTAAAATGTAAAGTTTCGGGCTTTTCAGGCTAGTCCGAACCCGTTCGGGATAAGTCCGAAAAACCCAATAGCCCGAATGGGCTTAACCCGAAAAGCCCGATTTGTTTCGAGCTTATATTTATAGGTCCGAGCCCGATGTTTTTGAGGGCCGGACTTTGGCCCTAATTGACACCCCTATTTAATTATACTAGAAAATCATTAAAAGAACATTAGTTTCTTAAATAATCAATTTCAGCGCCGCTCGTACGTAGTCGGTGCCCGAAACCTCCGTGCTACGAAGCTTCCTCATACGTCCTTAATCCTTTTTTTAATTGGGGCATTAATCATTTGAAGAATGGGTTTATCAAAACCTTAAGCATCATTAAATTCACACAGTTTATATTATCAAGGGGAAGTTAACGCCTCGAGAGTCATAATTAATAAATATAATCCTGAGAATCATGAGCACTAGCTAGATTCCAACTTGTACATTTTGGTACATGCATGACTTTTCTATCTCATTGTAACAGCGTCATAATTAACAGCGAATATAACGTACTACTATTATAAATGTTCTGGTTCAAGTTCAAACATTAAACTTTTTGTTTTTTTTCAAGATGAGACATGTGATAAAAAGCTTTCTAGTTTTTTTTTTAATTAGAAAATGAGGACAAAACAAAACACTGCTTTTCTTAGATTCTTCAAATAATTTAAGTTTAATGATGTTTATGTAATATTCTGTTATCGTTTAAGATAATGAACAATATAGAATTTGGTTTGAATTCAATTCTATATGGATGTTTTGAAAATAACTAAGTGAAATACACTTTTATATGGATGTTTTGAAAATAGCTAAGTGAAATCATTTTAACTTAGTTGAAAACTAACTTTTTAGATTGAGAATTTCATTTGATTTGAAGCGGATTTTTTTCGAATATACAAATATAACATCTCTATTACAATATCTTGGATCAAAAAGACTAATAATGTGCATCCATCTAAACAATTTATTTTTGGAGTCTCGATTAGGGTCTTCTCTTTTGGGAAATGGAAACATTTACGTTTCCAGCAACTTCCTCCTGTTATAGAGGCATTTTATTTATGGTTCATCGTTGGAGTATGTCGGTGTTCTGATTTTACCCAAAACGAGTATGTTATCTCCGTGAATGATTTTTTTTTTATCTTTCATGTTGTTTGATACACATGATTTCGATCAATTGAAAGGATTGAGCATAAATTCCGAAGAGTTTATATGGTGTCTTGATCAGCGAATTCGGGATCCATATATTGTATATTCACGGAGTATCAATGAATTAATGGAAGAGAAGATATTGAATATTATCAATAACATTAAACGATTATAGAGTTTCATCCAAGATATAATAACCAAGAAAGATGATCTCATCATTTTGGAATTGATTTTGGAAAAGGAGAAACAAGGGTTTATTAACCCGTTGACGATTAAAGCTTCGATATCGATAGTATCGTGAAAATTTGTTTCTTTATCGTTATTTTTGATGTTTGATGAAGAAAATTAAGTTATGTTATTTTACCTGATTTTAGAGCATTATATTTTTATTTTCTATTGACGCTATGTATTTAATTATATATAGTTTTCCTTTGGGTATCATAACCCGAGCGTAACGGATCCTCTAACTAACTATCTCTTTTTCTTTTTTTCACCTTCGGGTCCTCTCACCAGATTCTAATATTAACTTAATCCCCAGTTGCGTAGGTGTTCGTGGTGCTTGAATACGAATAGCGTACGTACGGTTTAAAATTCAGATTAAGAAAAAATCTATAAATGTCACTTAGCAGAAAAGTACCATTAGCAACACTATAAGCACCCACCTCTTTTTGGTTTTAATATTAAGAATAAGCACCCACCTTAGTACTACCAATATTTTAATGCTTCATTTCAAAAGCAATTAGATTGTTTTTTCCACTAAAACTGGACCCACAAAGTATATAGTAGCTGCATGAAAGCATTTTAGGTTATGGAATACTCATTATACGAAAAGGAATATCAGCGAAGAGTGTGTATTATTGTTTTTATTTTTATATAGATATTATTATATCAATATATTATAATTGTTATTCTGCATTTTTGTTTTGCAGTTTTGGACAGCTCTAGCTTCTTCCCACTTTTTTTTTCTATATTTTTAATGTTAATTTTTTTCTGATATTTAATATTTATATATAGTTTCTAATTTCATTGACCAATGACGGAAGCAACACCTTAACTATATTAGATTTAAATAAAAATAATTTTGAGAAAATAATATTTTTCAAGAATTATTCGTAAATATCGCCGTATGTCAGTTTTCTCACCGCAATGTCACACTGCTAGCTGGGCTTGTCCATTGTCTGTCGAGATTTTTTAATGAACTACGACGACATATGAGAATTCTTATGACAAATGAGAATTATTCTTAAAAAAAAATTCAAATTAATTTCAGAGAAATATATAGAAGCCCTTCAAACGGATTATTTTTCTTTGTTTAGAAATCTTTAAAAGTTAGAATCGAAATGTAGGGCTTTTATATATTTCTCTGTTCATATTCTTTTAATTAAATATATCTTGCATATCAGAAGCTGATTCATCCGGAAATGATTATCTTGCATATTAGAAACTGATTCATCCGGTAAAATCGGAAAACTCATCAATGTTATATGTAGGTTAACATGTATATAGGTATGTGTTATATAGGTTTGTAGTTTGTACTCTCTCTCTCTTTCATAAAAATTGTCATTTTAAAATTCTATTTTTATTTTACAAATAATATTGTTTGAATCTTAAAACAAAATTTTGAATAAAATTTCAATTTGAATCCGATGATTTTAGTTTATTAATTAGAGAGATAAATTTATTTAGTGTATTAATTAATGGTATAGTAGAAATTTTAATAATTTTTTTTAATATGTGTGGGAAAAAAAATATAGAATGACACTCTTTATGGAATATCTAATATTCACAAATTTTTTCGCAATCTGTTTTTTNCAAACCGTCTTTTTAAAAAAATAAATTACAACTTCAAATTGTTTGAAGATGCAATAATATGAGGGTCCGCAATTATTTGTAACGAATTCATTATTGGGTAAAACATATATTCCATTAATAAACAGTCGTTTGGTATTAAAAAGACAAGATAATTCTGAATTGTTATTTCTTTCTGATTAGTTTCTGATATAATCATATTACTTAATAATTTAAGTTATTTATCAAATACTCCCTCTGTTTTACAAAAAAAAATTGTATCTTTTAGAAACTATTTTTGTTTTTGGTTTACAAATAGTGTTGTTTTACATTTTCGATATAATTTTATAGAAAAAAAATTATATATAACCTTTACTCTTTGAATTTAAGTCATTTTCATATAATTATTAATATATAAGGATATATTTGTATAATTAAATTTGTGTAAAATATTATGTCAAAATGATTCTTTTTATGAAATGAATGGAATGATAAAATACTTCTACATTTTAGTAATCAAAAGATTAGACAGCTAAACTTTAAGACTAGAGAAAGGATAGGTATTGACCAATGAAAAGGATATGTGTTATATATATTTGTGGTTAGATAGGTAGATTAATTGAGTGGAATAAAAGAAATAAAATGAGCTGGTTATTTCAGTAAATAAAACATCCATACGTATGGTCAAGCTCTCTTACTCGCTTTTGTTCACTCCCTATATATACATAACCTCGTCTTCCCCACAGAAACAACACACAAGAACAAAGAACAAATTATAAAAACCTAGAAACCCTTTTCTTGATAGAGAAATACTTAGAAATCAGTTTGCAAAGAAGAAGAGGATATGGGAAACAGTTTACGGTGTTGTTTGGCTTGTGTACTTCCATGTGGAGCTTTAGATTTGATCCGGATCGTACATCTCAACGGCCATGTCGACGAGATAACTCGTCCGATGACCGCTGGCGAGATCCTTCAGGGGAATCCTAACCATGTCTTAAGCAAACCATGTTCTCAAGGAGTTGTACGTAAGATCTTGATATTGTCCCCTGAATCTGAGCTTAAGCGTGGAAGCATCTATTTTCTTATCCCGGATACTTCCTTGCCGGAGAAGAAGAAGCCGAAGAAGAAAAAGGATCTCCGACGCCGGAGAAAGACTCTTGAAAACGTCAACGGCAATAATAGTGATCATATGGTGAGTACTTATAAGGATCTTGATTTGACATTGTGTGACAAATATTTGGAAGATGTTATGTTGTCGTCGTCGTCGGAGAAGAATTGTTCGGCCGGTAAAGAGAATCGTCACCGTCGGAGACATAGTCGATCGGCGTCGGTTTCCACGTGGCGGCCTCACCTTGATAGCATCGTGGAGGATCTTAACTAGTAGTTTTTGTGTCACTCTTCGTTGATTCTCTCTCTATTTTCTTAAATTCTGTTTTCTTTTTTAGGTCCAGAAAATATGATTTTTTTTAACATCCCCGGAGAGAATATTTTCAAATTTATTTATTTATTTTCGCATGAAGTTAAAAACAAAAACTATATATGTAATGTACTAATTATGTGGATAAGATATATGTTAAATTGATGATCTAAATTCAGTCCGTGGGAACGAGGACAAGATCTTAAGTTACGATCGTATGATCATACGCTTAATTTATCCGCTCAAATGTTAAGATTTAAAACACGTACGCATCTAAACATAAATTCCCAAAATGCAGCAAATCAAATATTTAGGGAATTGGTAATATATTTTGTCTCGTTAATACATTTATAATTCGAGTTTTATTGAAGAATAGTTAATTACATGACAAATAATAATGGAAAAATAAAACTGAACTTGATATATAGTACTGGATCAATTTATTCAATTATACATTTGATCATTATAATATCAAAACAATTTTATTAAATTAAAGCATTAGAAGAACTGTAATGCAACGTATTTAGACCAATTGGTTTAATTTTAAAGTTTCGGTGGTTAAATATAATAATTATAAATTTGATTACTTATAGTTATTTGTAATAATAATGCGAACTCAAGACGGTTAATTAATAAGGGTTTATATATATATAAATAAACATTTTCTCTCTTCTCATGCTGCCACCTCAGCATTCACCTGTACAATATTTTTTTTAAAAAAAATTGGTCTTCATTATCTCAAGGATAGATTACCAAATGCTCATCCATTAAGACGAAGAAAAGAAGGAAAAACAAAATATAAAAAACAAACAGAGAGAGGCAAGACGGGAAATAGATTCATCTTCTTCATACGGAAAATAGATTCATCTTCTTCATATCTTATCAACCCATTAAAAAAAACATAACAAAAATCACCAATTAAATATTTTCTATCACTTACATACTATGATATCTCCTTGCTTAAGGTCAACGACAGATTCACCTTCATATCTTATATATCAACCCATAAAGAAATTCAGAATCATTATTCGACATACATAGATTTAAAAAGAAAAGAAAGAATTCATAAATGAAACTCGAATTGTAAATACTTGGTTTAAACTATGGAAATCAACTACAGTCCATCACAAAAAAAAAAATTATGAATAGATCGGGATTACCTTTCTCGATTTAAAAAAAAATCTATTCTACGCCTCCATTGTTAACCATGGTTTGTGTTGGTCATTTTAATTGGTCATTTTTAACATCATTTTAATTATTTTTTTTAACAACTGGTTTTAATTACATAACTAAGATCATTAATGAATAAATTTTATTTATACATATAAAACAAAAACATACTGATAATTAGTTTCAACGAAAAATAAAATATATTGATATCTACCACATTTTTAATATTTAATATATAAAAAATATCCTCAAAATAAAGTTAAATATCAAAATATGATAATTTATTTCAACTCTCACATTTTGATAGACACAACAAAATTACAACTAAATATAAATACAAATTAAACACCACATAAAACAAAACTTAGAATCTAATAAAATTATTAAATAAACATCGAGGAAAAAAAATCCTCACCAAAACAGCAATCCGAATGAAATCATAGAAATCTTCTCTATGAAGATGCAGCAAAATTACTCGGCTACTACATGACACAAGCAGGACCGGCTCATTAATAAAGTGGACCATGTGCATATTATAAAAAAAAAATCTAATTTTAGGCATATAGACAATTTTTTTTTTATAAAAAACCCTTAAATATTTACAAATAAAACCTTCAAACATGACAAAATTTTGCAAAAATCAGGTGGTCATTGTGCATTTGCACCTTCAGCACTTGCCTAGAGCCAGACCTAGACACAAGATACAAATGAAAAATATGTGAAAAATCATAATAAATCAAGACTTGGATATGTATGTTATATTATCATATTTATCTACACTTGAAGACTTATTACTTAAAAATTGGAAACAAAAAGACTTAAAAATTAGAAACATATTTTACACAATAATATGATGATTATAATCGTACATCAACAATATTGGAAATAATACTAAAAATAAAACAAAAAAATATAAAACGAAAAAACACAATATTACTCGAGGAAGACAAGAGCCACAAACCTAAATTTCGGTGCAACTAGATCCATCCCAAAGCACAATATCTAATTCTAAGTAAGGATAAACCCAACATCCGCCACATATGCTTCAGAACCGAACTCTCAACCTCCTTCCGCAATAACTCTAAAACAAAACAACTCCTTTAGTGTATTTTTATCTCTTTGGTGCCTTCATTACGCTTTAATGTAACTATTTCAAAGATGAACTTTGCGACATCAATTAACATATAATTAATATACTCTAATTGATATAAATTAAAATAAAAATACATTATTAGAGATTTCTAATGTTTTCTACTATAAAAACGCAAAATAAAAACTTTAAACAAAAAAAAATTTGCATTGACATCTATTTTTATAAGAAAAAAAATATTAAAAATAATATATGTAAATTATTAAACTATCAAAAACAATATATATAAAGACAAAAAGTTAACACGTCCGGGCAGCACGGATCACATTCTAGTTAAACTATAAAGAAAGAGATGTAGACGTTAGGCAATCATGCAGGTTGTCACATGCAGATGTAGCCATGTAGGTGGACCAAGCGAAAAGCCTTTGAAGCTGAAAAAACAAACCATGCATATGTTTCAAATAATATAAAATTTTCAATCATATAAGAGAAAATTACCTNATTTAGAAATATTTGCATTGTTCTAGTAATTAAGACATTTTTTAAAGTTGGTTTAGTAATCCTCCCATCATATAAAGGGCAAAGAAAGTTAATGCTATTTACTATATATGGACAGATTAAATAAAGGCCTCAATGATTATACATGAAAGAACCGATAAATATGATAAATCCTATTTTCTAAATGTTATGTATTTTTTCAAGAAATATTTTTATTTCACCAAAATAAATTGGAAAATTGAAGTTTTGTAATTATGGAAAATGTACAAGATTTTGAAACAATTGTGCCATTGATTTTCCACTCACGTATTGATTTAAATTGAGAAACATGTCAAATATAATAAAATGTTTTGACAGTGATTTATATGAGTTATAACTTTTGGTTCTCATTCAATATAAATTTATAGGTATGAAATCCAAATTATACTAGTTTGTTGTGTTGGTTATGGTTAGATAATGAATTTCACTGAATATATAGAGGCGTTGTAATATTTTAGGTAACAATTTCGGGTCCTTAATCAATTCAAATTTCAAAGTAATGGAGACTCTTTAAAAAAAATGTTTCAGAGAAACAAACACATGCATTTTTTGTGTTCAATAACAAATTAACACATACATTTAAACTGTAACAATATTAATGCCTCGCCATCGATTTCTCCTCAGAGATTTCTTTTCCTCAATCAGAGAATTTATAAGATTATAAGAATGTAAATGATTTGGAATGAACTTTTCTTTTTCTTTCTTACCAGCATTATTTGGAGGAAATTGAAATGTTGGAGATAGACACATCTACAAGTTAAGAAATGGAAAACAATTTTTTTAAAAAAAAACTAAAGAGAAAGAAGAAAAAAATAATAGAAAAAAAAGAAAAATGAAAGCTGGCGAGGGCATCTGATTCGGCTGCCTTCACATGGATTCCCATCCTTTATGTCCCATCTCTCCTAAAGACCCATCTTTTTGTTCTCAAACCCTTTTTAATACTCTTGTTCTTATATTGTTGATGTAAATTAACACCATCTTCAAAAAGCTTAAATGGAATTAAAATAATAATACTAAGCGATGACACATTGTTTTCTACTGATAAGAAATTGCGACTTCTTGTTATGTATTATGGCAGTCTTTCTTGTCCCACAATATACGTTGAACCAAAGACGTGTTGGTCTGGTGGTAAAAGAATGGGTATGTACTCGTCCAACACCAAGTTTGATTTACATTGTTTGGTTTCCCGGCAAAAAAGTTAAATATAATATTTTTATCAAACAAAAAAAAATGCGGATTAAGACTTTTTTGGTTGAGTAATTTATTGATTAATAACCTAGATGACGTGGAAAAAGGAATACTCAAAAAGGAATGCTCCAAAAAAAAAAAAAGGAATGATAATGCATGAATTACCTGTTTTTCTTCTTCTTGTAATTCGTACTTCTTTGATCTCTTATTAATGTATGAATTACAAGAAGAAGAAAAAAAAAGTGAACTAGAACTATCACACGACATATCTTCTGTTTCCATCCTGGCTCAACTTAAGATCCCAAATGCATCTACCTCTTAGGCTCTTACTGTAAGATGACTAAATCATGTAGAGTCTTACATGTTTATAAATATCTCTAGTTATGAACTTATACTATAGAAGGAATGTTACTAAATCAAGATTAAATCACTTGGTTAATTATTCTAATTTTTTTCGAGATCAATGGTAGTGAAACCTTCTTCAGCAGAGAAACGTGTTTGAACTAATGTATCTCCAATCTTTTGATGATCGACAGGCAATTTATAACTATCGTCGATGGCTAGTGCATCATCCCCTTGCTGCTGATGAACAACGAGCACCGAGAAATGAAAATCCGGCGACGTCAACATATCTCCGATCACACCTAACTCAGAGCATTCACTCCAATCCGTGAGTCCGTACAAGACCGAAGACTCTAGGTCATGGTCCCGACCCACTAACACCATGTCATAAGCCTCTCCAAGTGAGCTAATCGCTTGCGTCGTCTCCACGCCATCTCTCACTATCTCCTCTACGTAATGCACTTTCCCTTTGTTCGCTGCGAGGCTCTTGAAGTCGTTTATAAGATCGTGCTCGGCCATTACGCTGTAATCCTCGTCCTGAAGGGAGCTTTTGTGACGGAAATGTATCATCGTGACGCTAAGCTCCGGTTTTTCAGCCATCCTCATGCATAACGCGAGCGCCTCCGCGTCGTCCCGGCCTCCAATGAAGAGCACCGCCACGTTCTGCCACGTACTGGTCATCAAGACCGAGCGACGTCCCTCGCACTCCCCTCGGTCTATGAATATCGCGACCGAACAAGGTGCCGCTTCAAGCACGTTGAGGTTTATGTTCCTAATGGGCGCTTTGACTTGTCCGACCGTCCCGTCAATTGCGTACTGCTTGTGGAACGGAATCACGATTAACGTCGCCTTCTTGTCGAGTGCGAGCGTGCATACGTCGTTGTTTATACTCGAGAAAGGCGCGGCTGCGGTGAAATGTTGCGCCATGAGAGTACTCTGATGCATCATAGATTGAAGATAAATATGTATTTAGATTAAATATATATCATATATAGCAAAATTGAGAATAATATTTAGATTTTGGTTGTTTGTTTACGTTTTTATTTGTCTTTACGTTTATATTTACTATGTATATTTTCCAAAACCAAAATAAAAAATTAAGTATATTAAGCCAAAAAATTGTTAGTTGTGTAAACGACAAACGCAAATGAACCATCTCGTTTACGTTTGGTGTTTATGTTTGCATTTTCAGTTGTATGTTGGTGTTTATATTTATTTTAATATATATATTCGAAATCAATTACTAACTTTAAGTATTTTAAGATTTTTTTTTTAATTTGTCAATTGTAAACGTAAACACTAGATGTAAAACGAACCCAATCGTTTACTTTAGAGACTTTTACGTTTGCACTTTAGGGTTAGGTCTATATTAAGTATGTATGTTTCCCAAATGATATAATAATCTTAACAAAAAAAAATTTGTTAATTGTAAATGTAAACGTCAAAGGCAAACAAACCCTATCGTTTACACTTTAAAAAAGCATTTTCTGAAAAATTGAACTTTATTGTTGTTATCATCTATACGCAGACAAAAACAAAAAGTTGTGTTTGTGTACCTGATACTTTTGCTCAAAACGTTGGAAGGCACTGACGATGTGTGTGGATTGGGCAGTGTTTGGGTCCAGTTTGTTCATTTGGTGGTGCGGTGTGAGGACCGCGTGAGCTCGGCCTTTGAGCTCGACGAGGTGCAGCGTGAAGAATGAGATAGGGTTAAACCGTGTAGGGTAAGTAGCTTCAAGAAGGTTCACCATGGAAGGAACGTTTTCGACGTTGTAGATGCAAAGAAGAAGACGGAGCTGAAGATTGCGTTGTCTCGTGTTGAGGATCGTTCGTTTGCTTTTGCTTTTGTAGCGTTTTGAAGGATCGTAGAGGTACACGACCAGGAACCGCGAAATCCCCGTTACGAGCAAAAGCGTTATTATCACCAGATTAAAGCATTCTGTGTCAAGAACCTGTAAACAAAATTAGTTAAAAGAAACTTTACTTGGAGATTTGAAAAACTAATCAATGACTAATCCACTTCATGTTAAATGAATCAAAACCAAATTAGGCAACGTCTATTTTTATTTTATACCTGAGCGTCTTTCCACACGACAGTAGTGTAGATTTCGATGATACCTTGGCAACACATCAAGAACGCCAAACAAAGCGCGTCTCCGATCTGCGTTTTGCAGTAAGCCGACGCAGCCGCTGTTCCAAGGAACTTGCAGCCGTAAGTGATCAAGAGAATGACCTCAATCAGTATCGCATGGTGCTCATGGCTCTCTGTGATCACAGAGAAATTAGTCTGTAACCCACAAATGGCGATGAAACAGGGGAGGAGCATATTCGAAGCAATCATATCGAGTTTCGTAGCTAGTTCTGTCCCCAAAGGCGGGCCGTCGGGGAGCGAAACGCCTAGCCAAAACGCTCCAAACGCAGCGTGGACGCCCAACACCTCTGCGCTAATGCTAGCTATAGACAAAACCAAGAGGACCAGGAAGAACGGGACAACGTCTTTGTTGTTCATCGATTTGCTGTTTCTCTTGGTGAGCCATACGATCAAAGGACTAAAGAGGAATGTAATCACCAGAAGAAGAGCTGTGATCATGAGAATCGCCAAAACGCTACTCATCGTCCGCTCACGCGTGTAGAGATTAAACACTAGGGCAACGAACCAGCTAACAACTTCGCAGACCATTGAGCAGTTGGTGGCTAACCGTCCTAGCTCTGAGTTGAGGATGTTAAGTTCCGCTAAGACCGTGGTTGTAACCGGGAATGATGTCATCGAGCTCAAGGAGACCGCCGTGCTTGTGCAGCGAATCACATCGTCGGGAAGTCCCAAAGTTCTTGTAATGAAGAGAATCGTGAGGGTCCCGAGGGAGAACGGGAAGGCGTAAGAGGCTGTACCGATGAGGATGGCTTTAGAACCGACTTTTTTTATAATACTGGCATCGATTTTGAGTCCGAGAATGAAGAGATGGATGATGAAACCGACGTTTGAAAGCGTTTGTATTATGAGCTTGCCTTCAGCGGGAAGGAACATTGCCATGTACGTCATGTTATGTCCTAAGAGAGACGGTCCTAGAATAATACCAGTCTATACATACACAAGAATGTTTCAAAACATTTTATCGCGAAAACAAATCAATTAAGACATTGAAAGTGATATCAGAAAGTTATACCAAGACTTGAGCAGAGATCATTCCTTGTTTTAAAGGTTGAAGGAGGCGGAAGATAAGCCTAGAGAGGAGGATGATGACTGACATTTGAAGCAAGAGAAGTGGCATTGAGTATTTGAGAGGGTTACTGTTCATGAAAATGCCTTTTGAGGTCAACATGTTTTGCTTCTGGCACACAAGCTCCTCCATCATGAATGGACCGTGCACATTGCCCCAAAGCGATGCGTTGGTCTCCTCTTTGCCTAACGTCGACAAATCCATGGTCTTTTCTTATCTGTAAAAAGAAGAAACCGAGTAGAGAGAGTAGGTTTGGGGTTAAACTATGAAATCTATGTTTTCATTTTTTGAGGAGAAAATGTAATGGTAAGAATGAGAGATGCTTCTATGTGCAATGTGAATGTTAATGAGATGGAGAAGAAAACAGAGGACTCTGTTTTTACTTGGGGTAACAAAGGCTAACTTCAGATTGGTTCCAAGAGTTTGGTGAGGTCAAAGAAAGAAGACACAGAGAACGAGAGAGGTATGTGAGAGAAGAGAAGAAAGATGATCCTATATTAGTTGTTTCTATTTTTTGTTTCTTTCTATTTTTTGTTTGGATGATGTTCTTCGCGCATAGTCTCCACCGTTCTAAATATGTGGTTTTGGTTTCACTTCTAAGTTCTAATAACGGATTAAGATTTTAAATTATATATATATATAAAAAAGTAACAAATGAAACTAGTTCACACAATGTGGAGATTAAAATGCACCAATCAAGCAAAATGGATTACATACGGCTATTATTGCTTATCAATCTTGAATGTGAAATGTACACAAATCAAGCAAAAGACCAAAGACAAGAAACTAAAACGGACTCTCAAAGTGTTTTAAAGTCACACCCATGAAAAGTGAGGCCAAGATGATAATAACTAGTAACCACCACTCTGTACAACACAAAGCACTGGCTGTGTTACAAACAAATAAACAAACAGTAATGAGCACCATATAGTAAGAGTTTTTCCAAATCCTAAATGATAATACTAGTGACTAAGTCCCCCCCAAGAATGTTTTGTTTTCATGAGCGACGCAGCGCGGATGGGATATCGTGATTGTGTCTTCCTTCATAGGTAGTGAGAACCGCTCTCTCGTCTTCTGCGGATCTTTCTACTTGCTTCCTCACTCCACAACCTTGGTATGTGCACTTGTAGTAGCTCCTGTTATAACAAAGAGGATTAGAAAGATGAAAACAACTTAGAAATTAGTTTTAATGATTTGTAACCTTGGATTAGTATTTCCCTTGACAACTTTTTGACCATACTTCCTCCATTTAAAGCCATCTATAAGAACATCAATGTCACTTATTGTTTGAACCACAACTCTTGGTTCTTTCACTCCTCTGCTTACTTCTACAGACATTCCTTCATCTTCACCTTCTCTTTTCCTGTTACACAAAAAGTCATTTTCTTTCTTTCTTACAAACCTTTTGCTTCCCACTAAACTAAAAAACCTACTTACAATCTCTTATTCTCAGGTTGCTCCTCCTCTCCGTCTATCTCACCATACTCCGATTTAAAGCTTTTCTGCTCAAGATCACTGTAGTCGAATGAGATGGAAGAATTCTCTGATTGATCATGTGCTTCACTAACAACAGAAGAAGGATTAAACACTCGTCTCGCATTAGCCGAGGAAGTTATTGATGTTGATCCTGATGGTCTCTTGGTGAACTCGGGCTTAGGGTGGTTATGACCTCCTTTGTAGATGATCTCAGTGATCTGTCCATCAGAAGCAGTCTCAACAATCTTCTTGGAAACACAATTGGGATATGTACACTTGAAGTAACTCCTCGGGTTTTCGCTCTTCTTCACTTGTTTCTGACCGTATTTTCTCCAACCATAACCATCATTAGAGTTCCTGCTCACCATGTATGATGGTACCTTAATCTGCCGATCCGATCCAAGACTTTGATTGTTTTGCGATGCAATCTCACGAGGAATCAGATCCTGCTTCTTCTGAAGATCCCGAAGATCATGTGTTTCTTGCAAAGCCTGGAAAATAAGGGAAAAATAGAAACAAGTTTGAATCAGTACGAGGAAGTGTAGTTGCTTGATTTGTGAAAGAGGTCTCAGGAAACGCTAAGGGAAATACATACAGAAGAAGCGTTTGACGGTTGCGGTTGCGATTGTAGCTGCCAGGGAAAATCTGAGTGATTGTTTGTTCCATTGAAGCCTTGAAATGGAAACGCTCCTGTCGTCGGAGATATCAAACTCTGCAAGTAAACCACAAACCAGAGAAAAACTTGGGATAAGCTGCTAGTTTGAAGACAGAGCGAACAATACAGAACATCAGAGAACAGAGGAAAGGATTTGGATTGATTTCTTACAAGCTTGAGTAGTTTACGCGAATAACAAACATGAAACTCGTTGGATTTTTTGTTTTCCATTTTATCTTTCAATATAAATAATTGAAAAGCGGTGAAATGATTAAGAAAGGCGGAAGCTTTACATGTGAGGAGCTGAGAAGAAGAGGAGAATCAAGCAAATCGGAGAAGGCAAAATGAGAAGATTGGGAAATCGGAAGTGGAGGAGGCTGCGCCGTCTTGAACTTGGGTAAACCCGAACCGGTTCTCTCCGGGTAAAACCCATCACTCTGATACAACGAGACCGACCCGGAAACACGAAAGTCTTCGTCTTCTTCGTAGCAGTCAACGCCGGAGGAAGCAAGGAGGTCGGTGAAAGAAGTCGACGACATGGACTCTTAATAAAAGGAGACAACTTTCTCAGAACAAAAAGGATTTTGCTAAAAAAAGAAAGTTGAAACTTTTTTTTGCAGAGAAATGATCTATGAAAAGAGGATAAAAAGATGTTGAAGAAAAAGGATTGGGTAAAGACGACGACGGTGGCGTATCGAGCAAGGTTTTTTTCTATCATACACATTTTGTCTTTTTCTACTTGGCCCTAAAAATATCATTTTTATTATATTATAAATCGTTGACCAATGAGATTATTTTTTGATGGGTCGTCTCCAAAATCGTGATAAAACTTCCGGTGTGAAACCGCGTGTTTAAAGGTATCTTTCGTCATCGTTGATGATTAAGACCAGTCGCGTTAACCAAACCGGGGTCAATTGAACCAAAGTGTCAAACCGTCGGTTATACACACCAGGTACAGTCTCATCATCATCATAATAATCTTTTAAAGACAAACAAAAACAAAACACTTTTTTTTTTGTTTGTCTTCTTATTTCTTGGCAAAAGAGATGATCATTGGATTCTGGGGAGTGATCTTGAAACCCTGAAGAGCTTCCATAGCCATGGAAGACTGAACATCGTCTTCGTATTCCACAAACGCAATCCCTGGCTTTGCATCGATCATTCTTATCTCTTTGAATCCCGGGTACTGTTTGAACAGACACTCAAGCATCACGCTTGTTGTCTCGTGCGGAAGATTCTGAATGAAGAGTATGTTGTTTGGTGGCATCGCTTCTTGCCCGCTCGGCTGGAACGAAGGCTGGTTTTAAAACGCAGAGACAAAACGAAAAATCATCATCATCAGCTCCAGATACAATAGAATATATTATATTCAGGTTGTGGAGAAGCTCGAGGGATGCAACAATGGAATGCAAAACCAGAAGATTGTTCTGAAGAAGGTGAGAAAAAAAGAACACTTACCGCAGGGGCTCCTCCGTTCTGGGAAGTTGGGCCATTAGCCATGTTTGGTCGTTGGGTTTCTTCACGCTTTCTTTCAACTGAAAGTAACAAATGTAGTTTGTAAACTTTAGATGCAATCATGCAAGTGAGAGTTTTGAAGTTTACATCATTGAATCAAACATCTCAAAAAGACAAAATGCAGAAAGAAAAGACAAAGTAACCTTTTTCTTCTTGCTTCCTCTTCTTATCTTTTGGAACGAAAGTTCCATCAGCTTTAGAAATACAATCTGACTTTGATTTCGCGTATTGTATGCGCTGCACTCAAAAGACAACACATTAAAACTTTTTAAATAGTTCATACACCCGAAAGAGGCAAGATTTTAGTTTTAGTTACACAATGCACATAACAAACAGATCAAAGATTTTGACAGCAGACAACACAAGAGAATGTGATGAAGAAGGGACTATAAACATCAAAATCTAAACACACATTGGGAATGAAAATGGTGACATCGAGACGCACAAGATTTATGCTTTAGCACTCCAATCGATTCATACAACAAACAGGACTTTCAATTTCAGGGAAATTCTAAAGAGATGGATTGGATACTGACCATTGGCTTATCATAGAAGGGGAAATTCTGCATCTGACGGACAGCATTACTAGCAGCAGTGACTTCACTAAACGCAACCCAAGCTTGTCCCCGGAGCTTCGGAGTCTTTAAAGCAACCACATCAAGTATCTTCCCAAACTGAGAGAACAAACAGTAAAGAGATCTCTTCAATTCTGGAAAACAAAAACACCAAGTTAGATAAACAAGAGGCCAAAAAGCATGAGATTGATATTGATACTGCCCTTATCCAACACAAACTTCTCGCCTAAAACAATTAATTGGACTTCAATCGTGAAAGCAGAGACTACAAACATATATCTTCCTCATAACCTGGTCACTAGATTCAATACGATTCCGAAACCCTAAAAGTTAGAGACGAACACTCTATTAACAGCTAAAACAAACCAAAAATTCCAACACTAAGCACTGTAGCAGGTGGATTAAGCTGTAAGAGAGAAAACCTAACGGGAAATTACTGGTACAAGCAGCTCATGGAATGGGTTTCAAAAAAAATCTACGAGTTTCGAAATTACTTGACGAATTCGGATAGAGAGAAGAGAAGTTACCTTCTTTCTTGATCTTTTCGTTGAGGTTTTTGATGTAGATTGACTGATTCGGTGGGATATCTGCCGTTAACATTTTTTCGACTGTGCTCCGCGAAGACGAAGACGACACCGAGCCTGAGATATTTAGCGAGAGACCTAATGGGAACGAGAGAGACGGAAAGAAGAAGAGTAACGAGTTTTGCTGTGTTTTTCAATTCCAAGATTTTAAAACGACGCCGTTTCGATTGTAGGTCGATGGTTTTTACGGTTTTCAAATCTGGACCGACCGACCGGACCGGATTGAATCGGACCGTAAATCGAATGAGTAGCCGGATTGGATTTTTCGACCAAAAATATATATATTCGGGTCTAAGTCTGCGCAAAATATCTAGAACCGAAATACCAAACCCCAACCGAATAGTTATAAATATCCGAATAGTTCCTCTTATAAAATATACGAAATACAATTATATATCTAAAAATATTATGTATATTTAATTTTGAAATAACTAAAATACTCAAAATTACAATTATAAACCGAATATATTAGTTATGTTTAGACTGAAATAACCAAAATATTCGAAATATTCAAAAATCTTTAGTTATATTGGTCAAAATTAAATAATTTTTGTAAAATCTAACCAAATTTTATTTAAATTAAACATTTTTTCAGTTTTTTCGAAAATTAGGATAAATTTCGGATACCCGAAACCGATTCCAACCTGGACGAAACCGAACCCGATCCAAAAAAGAAAATACCCAAATGGATCATACACTTCTAAACTTTGGGTACCTTAAACCCGAACCCGAACAAGTACCCGAATGCCCATGCTAAATCAGGTCATTCAAACGAATTGTTTGAGTCAGATTTAATAAATTTTTATCTATAAACAATGCCATCTAAAATCTCATGGGTCATGGCCAGATTATATAGAATCAACAAAGGTGCAAACTCCTCCTTGTATCTACATTTCATGTGAGAGCCGATTGATGCAATGTACTAAATAATGTCTTTTCTCACATTATTTTTAGTTTCTTCCTTGAAGAAACACGGCGACCATTGCGACTACTAGAGAATGATCGATGGATCCTGGAAATATCGTTAGCCGGAACTTGCTTCTCCCTACGTAAATCTGCCTCAGCTTGTACATCAAACTCGTCTGCCACCAAATAAAAAAGGAACAGAGATCACACTAGAGGAAAAACTTAAAGCACAAAATGACATCTTTCAGAAAATATCTACAAACCAAGTGAATGTGTTGAATGTGTTTCTACAATCGTAAGACTCGATGCTTTCGCCATAACTACATCTCACATATTCCATCAGCAAGCATGAACCAAAACAGTAATAATAAGTTCTTGTCCTTAATTATAAAACTATTGATATCACGCTCAAAAGCTCTATAAATTTGAATGTAAATGGGAGTATGTTTTTACCTGTGCAACAATGGAATCTTGACTGTAAATGGTACATGATTTCTGAAAGGGACAACCTTTGATGACAAGATGTTGCAACGACTCTCCAGCAATATCATTGCCTGCAAAAGAGACCTCCAACTCTGTTTTGCTGAACCTGTTCGATGTCCGCTTCACCGTTAGAACCATCTCCTTACGCTTTTCGACATCTCCTTTGTGCAATTCCCACATTCCATTCTACATTCCAAAACACATACATAGAGAGGTCTTATGTTCATATGTATATCTCCAAGCCATGACTAAGTTTTAGAAGCTATTGCAGTAAGCTAATGGGTTTTAAACAAGTAACGATTACAGGAGAAGCAAAATGGGATCAAATCAAATCCGCGGAATTTATGTGGTGGTTGCTTACGTGGAGACGAGAGATGGAGAAAAGTGGAACCCCGGAGGAATCAAGGAGGGACTTCAGGGAGGAGGAAGAGGATTTGCGGAGGATGAAGACGAGACGGTCGGAGGAATCGACAAAGCCGAGATCACCGGAGGAAAGACCCGGAAGCTTTTTGGAGGCGAAGAGATCGACTGGTATTCGCCGGCGATCCTCGGGGTCGGGGTGATAGGGAGTATCTGAATCCGCCATTCACATAAACAGCAGAAGAAAGAAGACGACAAAGTGATGAGGCTGCTTATGTTCAACGCCAAATTGTGTTTTTTTTTTTTTGGTCAACACGCCAAATTGTCGTTGAAAAGGTAAGACCTTAGTAATAAAATAATACTACTTGATAAAAGACATCGTTACATCTACCAACTTTTGGTTAGTTTTGGTTTTTTAACAGTGGAGGAACAATTTTGATTCACAGCCTTTACACTAAAGTCTTGAACATCTTCATCTGGTAACACAAATCTCAACGGTAAGACCATTTAGTGTACTCAAACTCCTCATTCACATCCTCTGCATAACCATCATCATACTCGTCGTCTCCAAGGACCATTCTCACTTGTCTTTCTGAATTCTCCTCGTCTTTTGATTCATCAGAGGCTTCACTCTTCTCTTCTTCGTCATCATCCTCATCTTCATCATCCTCATCTTCTTCTTCTTCCTCCTCGTCTTCAGAGATCTCTTCTGGATAATCGTTCCTTGGATGAGCTTCAGCTGAGTCATACAAAGATAAACAATCACACTTCTTTCCAAACAATAAAGAGATCATTGTACTATCAAATGAAAACAATGCCCCATTCGATTGCAAGGTATTATCCCGAACAAGAAATGAAAAGTGTTAAAAAGAAAGCAGAACTCCGAGAGTCTAAGAAGGTCAACAAGAGTGGCGTTAAGCATTTGCATGGTAAAAGTATACCATTTGAATCATCAGAGTCGTAGTCTGATTCATCAAGTCCATCGCAGAATTCTTCTTCCTCATCGACTATGACACTGGAAAAAATAAGAAACCCCACGAACCCAAATTAGCAAGTGACACAAGAGTCAAACACGAAAAAGTGAAAGGGTTCTCAGAAAGAAATACGCACAGAGGAAACTGGTGCTTAGAACTGTCTTCACTGATATCCATCTCTTCGTTTACAGCATAGTAATCATAAACATATTCTTCGGTATGACTAGAATGGATATCAGCTTCAATCTCTTCAGCTGCTGTTGGAATACACTCTCTAAGGAGCGGCAAGAAACTAGCCAGCATTTTCTGGTCCTCCAAGGATGTAAACCTAGAGGAAGAGAGAAAACGCACATTAAATTACTGTGTTTCGTCAAGCACAGCTAAATTTCTGACTCACATCTTAATTACAAATGCATATTACTAGAAAACTTACTCTGGTGCATTGTCTGGTCTTTCTTCAGCATCAACACGAATAACGTCATAGAAATTACATCTCTCATGAAGTTCTTTATCATGGATGCCTTCCTTGTTTCCCTTCCTGCTCCGCCATATTTGCTCAAACCGAGCATTCTGTGCAGCGATCTAACAGATAGTGGAACTTTTGATTAAAATTGATTCCACAAGTTCTCGAGTTAGCTACCTAAAAGGGTACTTAAGCCTTCTCCTAAGATGTTAATCACAGAGAAACTGTATGAAATGTTCATGACCAAAAGCCAGATACCTGTTGCTGTTCTACAGCTTTGGTCAGACGCTGTTCCTTTCTCTGCAGACCCAAGAAGAAAAGGAATTTATGCTGTCATTCGAGTAGCAGTCAAAAGACAGAGAAGTTGGAATCAGGACTAAAACAACGTACATTGTCTTTCTTGAAAGCAATTTTCCGCTCCTCAGACTTTCTTTTACTGCAACTATGCTCATTGAGATCAGATTCCTGCAGAACACACATTGACGACAATCAGAACATACAAAAAACAAAACAACATGCAACCAGAACAAAAAAAAACTTCACTCACAAAGAAAGAGTGGATGATGTCAATCGTGGATTCAGAGTCTGTAACTGTCTCCAAATGCCGCACTAGCACCTTCTTGGGCTTCACATCCTCTGCCACAGAAGAACATTTATCCTCATCAACAACATTCAAGTTTCACTGAGTCCGAACCATCATCATCATACAAACCACAAAAGGCCCAAGATGATGTGAAAGTACCTCTCTCTTTTGAATTGGAAATGGATAGCTTCGATAAGTCAAGAAACGGCCGTTTGAGTGGTCTTTCATTGATCTCCAACCCTAATTGCCATAACAATTTCAGCTTTCCTCCTTACCACACACTAGATAGAGACATAGATCCAAGAGAGTTTCTACCGAAGATGGAGAGCAGAGAGAGAAACTTACAGAAAGCATCGAGTGGAGACTGTCTAACTTTACGCTTAACCCTAACAATCACAGGCTTCTCTCCTACCTCGAGAGTCGAAGAGCTTTCACCCACCGAAGCCATTGTGAAAACCACCGCTAATTCTGAGAAATTCCTCAGCCCACTGTGAGATTAGTTCTAAAACATCAAAAGTCAAAATGAACAACATCAAACATCATCCCTGAGCTATTGTGGAATTCGCCGCTAATTCATTAGCTTCTCACATTGTTTTGCTGTTTCAAAAAACAGAACTTTATCATCAAAACCACTAAAAGACATTATTCTGAATCACTAATGTTTCTAAGAACTTCCCTCCTCAAAACATTATTCTGAATCTCTCAGACGAAAGACACTTAAAAGCTTTTCAAGTGATATACTACAACAACATACACACTTTGATTAACATTCACTTCTACTATACTTTGGATTTCTGGGTTTGTCCGAGCATTCAAACATGGAGTCTCTCTCCAATATGATCTTTAACTATGTACATTTCTGGTGTACTATAATAAGGAATCATCTTTCAAATCCCGTTTGATGTACCAAGAAAGAGATACGAGAAGAAGATGGAACAGAGAAAGAGAAAGAGAGAGAGAGGGAAAGACAATTCGCATACCTTGGAATCGTGGTCTGCTGAGACGAAGGGGCTTCGAGAAGAGAAATCGAGAAAGGCTCAAGCAGAGCAGAAGTAGACCAAACCCTAAAAAAACTATTCGGTTAAAAAACACAAGTTCGGCATCAGACAAAGGTGCGATTTTTCAATTGATTTGACCCAGAAGAATCACTAAAAAAACTGACTCGTTCGCAATTCACCTAGCCGACCCTTAGCATCGACAAAATTTCGGCGGAAAAACAATGATCGTTTGAAAACCCACAAAGACGCGAAGAAATTAGCAACAAAAAACTTACGAATTACAGCAAAATCGTTGCTTCAGTGACGGAATGTGTCTACTCGCGAAGCGATTCTGTAAGATTTCTCTATATCTCTCTAAAAGTTGTGCGATAATAAGACGTAAATTAGTCAAGACTAAAAGAGTACTAATAATAAAAAAAAAAAGGAAAATTGTCTAAAAAGCATACTTTCAAATTTTAACAATTAAAATCACAGCGTAAATAGTTTAAATCATCAATATTTGGTTGATTTCAAATTTAAATCATGAATTTTTGTTGACTCGATCAAAAAAGATATGATGTTAAATCCATAAACAAAATGAGTAAACGGAATTAGAAAACTGTTTAAAACCACCGTTAATTGATACGACGTCGTTTTGTTTATTCTTATTAAAACGGAAAAATTGTCTAAAAGACATCAACCTTCAAATTTTGGTCATTAAAAGCATGAACTATTGCGTAGATAGTTTAAATCATCATATTTGGTTGACAAATTTAAATCCTGAATTTTCGTTGACTCAGACAAAAAAGACATGACGTGAAATCCATAAACGGAATAGGTAAACAGGGTTAGAAAACCGTTGAAAGTTTCAACTTGAAACCCACAGTTAATTGATACGGCATTGTTTCTACTCATTTAAATAACTTTTATCAACAATTTTAAATTAACTAAATGGTTAGTAAACCGTTTACATCGATAATATCAAATAAATAAAGTTTAGCATTTTTTGCTCACTAAAATTCTAAATATGTGAATTCGATGTTTGTAATTCTTTTATATTTGTATATACTAAAAATAAAATATATACTATTTGGTTTTAATCTATAACAATCAAAACTGAATTAATGTATGGATTGAAATGTTGACATATTATCGTAATTTTTTTTATAGCGGTACAAAATGTATGGTGGTATGGTTAATAGTGGTAATAGATGGCGGTACGATAAGTGATGACAGTTTAACAATAAATAAAATTGATGATGACATTATAGTGGTTTGTAAAGATATATAACATTTTATTTGTGTATTTTATTGTGGTAACTCTTAAACATTATGACCATTGATTGATTTTTTTAGTGTTGAATTTTTTTTAAAAATATATTTTAAAATTGAAAAATACATATATATATATATATATATATTACTATGAAATTTTCTAACTTTTCTTAAATGATTTAAGTGTGATTGCGACTTCTATCTATTGTATATAGATAGTTGTCTTTGATCTCGTTCTAATATTCAATCTCTTAAAACTTTTTTTCATTTAATGATGGCTATTTACAATCTTTTGACCACTTTTTTTTTCTATTGTGCCTTACGTAGCCTTTTTATTTTCTCTTATCTTTGTGCTCATTTTACATATTTTCGACTTTGTAAAAATAAATTGTTAAAACTTGTCTTTATCATAAATCCATAGTATTTCTTTTTAACCCTTAAATAATAACGTCAAAAAACCCCTTAAATAATATACAATGTAGATTAAAAAAATTATTCTTGTAGATTTTGTTCATATATTTCAGTAAGTTATTGTTTTTAAAAACTAAAAATTAAAATAATATTTTTCTCTTTAATGTTACTTTTAAAATATAATTATTCATATTAATTTTTAGTATATCAATTAAATTTTATTTCTATTCTTTAATTCATATCACATTCTAAATTTGTAATAGGATTAGTATTAAATATTTTTGGTTTAAATTCAATATATATTTATAAATATAGTTATGTATGAAATAAATGCACATTTAAAATAAATAAAAAAATATTTAATTTTTATTTATGCTGATGTGGACATACTAGAAGGAGAGAAAACTCTCCCATTATATAATAGACTAGATAAGTGATCCGTGCGTTGCGCAAAATTAAAATTAAATCAAATTCTAATTTGTTATTTTTAAATTTCATTTTAAATATTTATTTTTTACTCTTTTAGTCTCGTTTAATGTTTTGCTTGATCACTAATAATTTAACTAAATAAATTCAATATTTGTATTTTTCTAGGTTTTAATATACTTGTTTTTGGCATAACCTATATACTATTTTCCTTATATTTATGGTTAAAAAAATACATTATACTTGCCATCATTTTTAAGACAGTGAATGTACCGTATTTCTTTGTGTATGTCATGTCAACATTGTTTGACGATATTTTTTTGTGCCACAATTGTTTTTCACTTTTTTTTACTCTGTTTATATTGATTACACGTTAATAGTACATGGATAATAAAGAATTGGAACTAACTCAACATATTAAATGCCAAAATAGCTTGATATAGGTTTTGATTTGATTCTCTTTTGCTAAAAATTGTCTTTTTAAAAAATTACATGATCTTATGTCTTTGTGCGCTTAGATACTTTAAAAAGAAAAAAATTGTTGGAGTGTTATTCATCATAATATTTGGCACATACAGCAACACCAACGACATGCAATCCATTTTTTTTATTAAACACCAATTTCATACACGGCTTTTTCAACACCAAATATTTCGCTTCTTCGAATCCATTAAACTATTAGAATTTGATACGAAGAAAGAATTCTCAAGCATGTGTTTCTCTTGAAGTATGGTGTAGAATCGCATTTCCACTCGTGATATGGTACAAAATAACTTGTATCACTCTTTACATGTATGTTTTGTTGCGGTAGTGTTTGAACATTCTCAATCATTTTTTTT
>PKML01021558.1:311053-344244 GCA_002933935.1 Eutrema yunnanense | reverse complement strand
TAAGGTGAAGAACTAATTCAGATTATGAACCCTAAATAACTAATCAACCTAGCATTCAAAGAAATCCCTAATGAGAATCCCTAAACCTAACAAGAGATCTACTCAGACATGAAGATTAAATCAATAGACATGTTTGAATAAATACTCTATATAAAATTAGAAAGAGAACAAGGTTTTGAGATCTAATCTCGGACGAAGGGAAATCAGACTTGTCTCAAACCAAAGTAATAAAAAGCATAGCCTAAACAGATGGTTGAAAACTCCTATTTATAACCTAAAACACGACTTGGGGTCTTCTTGTAATTATTAAAGACTTCTGGGCACTTTTGCAATTCTTCAAGTCTTGGAAAACTCGCGGGTCTGTCTTGTTGCTATGGGTATCGATCGACACCAGGGGGTATCGATCGATACTGGCCGTGAAAACAGGTACTCAGCAACACGATCTTTAGCTCTGCTCCAAACTGCTCCAGAAAGCTCCAATACTTCCAATAATCTTCCAAACGTGCTATGACCTGTGAAAGACTCTAAAACACTGCAAAACACTAGAAAAGACTCTATAAAAGGACTTATATCATGGTCTAAACAGGGTAAAAAACCATGATATATCAGCAACGATGGATCACTAGCCACTGTCATCAATCAAAGGAAGTGATATCAGCCCAAAATCCATCACACAAAAATTTGAAACTCGAGAGACCAAGGCTAAACTAAAATCGCAGACATTATGAACCAGTTGTTATAAAAAAATCAAAGACACTAGTCAATGACCTTCTCTCCAAAAGTCTCTAAGATTCAGTTTGAGCAGCCTCGTGAGCTCTCTATAGAGGAGATCCACCACTCCCTGAGACTCCAGTGGATCCAAACCTCCATCCTCGGGGCCGACACCGGCGGCTACGGCCTCATCCTGCGGCAAGTAATTCACGTCAAAAATAGCTCGACTGTTGGGATTCGGCGTGGCGGGTTCCGGTGACTCAGACCTGCGGTGGTTCAATCATGGCGGCAACTAAATGTTAGGGTATGATCAATTGAACCTAACAATAGATCTACAAAACGGTAAAGTCTCGGGTTTACCTGACGGAGGAAGCGACGGCTAGGCTTCCGGCGGCGGTGACTCTTCCGGCGGCGTCGTGTGGCTCGGCTACAATGTAATCGATCTCGTCGAGGGTGAGAGAAGTGGAGTCACGAACATGAATACGATTTAGATCTATTTTTGCTCAGGGTATTTTCGTATTTTGTAATTTTGAACTGAGCTTAATCATTCAGCTGAGCCAGTTTGGAGCAGCCAGCTCTAATCTCTTTTTATATTCATAAATTTAATATTCATCTAGATGGATCATTTGGATGTTAATGATTTTAGCACTAAAACAAACATCATTTGTCATCTTCACCCAAATGATCCATCTGGATGAACAACCAAACAGGGCCTAAATTCAAACCACATTTCATTCATTTTTTTCACTATTCCACACAACAAAATGGAAAACTAAAATTTTGCATCAAAATGTTTGTGGTCGGCTACTATGAAAATGGGAAGCTAAATCTTTCCATCAAAATGGAAAATTATTAGTCTTGATTTCTTCTATTAGCCGAAGAGGTAAATATGTGAGTTGGTTTCTCTCACATGCACGACTAACTAGGTAGTTTCCAATAGATATTAGGAAAAAAAAAAACGAGGTAGTTTCTAACAACCTTGTTTAGTCACCTGTTTCAAATTCATCTACCATATTTTTTTCAAAATATGAACCTCAAATCTACCTCTGCTTTCGTGAAACCGCGGTTCCACCCCCGACTTCATGTCGGAGGGTCCGACTCCCCGCTGGTAAGCCTCTCTTCCTCTCAGCTCTGCTCTCCACCTTCCAAAAGCCGCTGCACCTCGACGGTTCTGGTCCACCAAAACCCCAGAAATACTGAAGACAAACATCTACAAAACCTTGTTTCTCTGCAATTCCACATCATCGGAAAATTCTCAGCGAATCTCCTCACTACGACTCACTCACAATATCTCAACGCTTCTCCTATGCAGAAAAAGGAAAATGTATCAACCTTACTCCGTCTCCATCGCCTCGGAAAAGAACCAGAGCATCGGACATGGACACTACATCCGACTTCATTCAAGAAAATCTTCTGACTCTCATCAAGCGCTTAACAAATCCAGCTGAACAATGATTATGGGCAATGATTCCTTCCATATCCAAGCGATGTGATCTAAAAGGGAAAGCGATCGGTTCAGATATTGGCAATAGTTGTTTCCAATTCTGCTTCGACTATGAAGAGGATCTACAAAAGTGCTCGACAACCGTCTATATCACTACGCCAAATGGATGCTCATACTACAAAAATGGGAACCTATTATCTCTTCAAAATTTCCATCTCAAATCCCATTATGGATTTAGCTCAAAGGAATCCCCTTACACTACTGGAAGAAAGAACTCATCTACAACATCAGAAAAGAGATTGGTCTTTTGAAAGACCATGAACTCGCCAAAACTATGGCCCGCATCAAAGTAGAAATTGATGGTCTAAAGTCACTTACGAAAGAAACCATCGTGGAGTTTGGTGGTGGAAGAGAGGCCATAGTTACTTTGGAGTATGAGAAGCTTGAAAATCACTGTTTATATTGCTTTAAACTGTCACACAGAGTGGAGCACAAGGCTAACCATCACAAATCAACAGAGAGAACACCAGAAAATTATACTCTTGACCCTCCAAAAAGAGCTTATGTCGAGCGGGAGCAACCCTACAGTCAGAGACATGACCGCTATGGTAGATACTTTGGTGAGAGACCATCTCAAATACTGGAGGACAAAACAAAAACCAACTCATATGAGCATGGACTATAACATACTGCTGAAACCTTACATAATAAGGTTAACCAAAGGACCCATGCCGATTCCCATTCCTATCAGAGGGACAAGAGCATTTCCCACCAACATCACTCACCACTCCAAAGAGATTCTCATCATGACCTGAGGGGCCATCTGCGCAACAAGGCTCAATCTTAACAAATACATAGAGCTACAACGAACCAAATATGGAGAAAAAAAATATAGAGTGATAGAAATACAATTGCTGAAGGCTTTTAACTCTTCACGAATGGTTCGTCCTCCACTTGAAAGAAATCTTGACAATGAAGTTTTTCCCCCTCCACCTCCTAGACAGTCAGCAGAGGAGATTTTTGAGAAACTTCAAGAAGTCACCATCCAATACATTAACTGTGGTGATTCCACTGAGAGTGAAGCTATACGCCAAAGAGTTATAGAAGGTGAATCTAGAGGTTTAATGGCGAAAACATCGGCCTTTATCCTAGTTTCCTCAACAAATGATATGCAAAACATTCCCACCAATGGTCTATACCGTGGGGAAATGTCTAGAGTTAGGAAGGAAACACCATATCAAGACACCACTCCTCATGATGAAGCTGCAATGATCTCAAACCTAGAGCCTATAAGGAAGAAAAGAGGTCGACCACCCTCCAAGAAAACTATAGAGCAGAGTCCATAGAAGACATCAGTGACTGGTACTTGCAAGAAAAAACAAAACCAAGTCTGAATCTCTCCTTTCTCAAGAATTGCTCTCAACAGAACATCACCTCAGCTACACCAACATGGGACTAGACGTAATCAATCCACCTCAGTACAGAGATCTTATCAATGAGATGAAGGGAACCATGCATCATCATCAACATCAAGGAAAACTCCACCCCACATCACCATAATTCTTGCAATCTCAAAGGATAAAGCAGATTTCAGGATCCGCCAAATCATCTTCCTTAGCGATTTTGAGCTGAAACTGTTGTGGTTTGGGGAATCCCATAACAAGTCATCACATTAAGGAGCTTCAGAAAAAGCTTGCTCCTGATATTATATTCCTCATGGAGAACAATTTGTGAAGAAAACACTGAACTTTCTAGAATATGAATCTCAAATCTTTGTCCAACCTCACAGTCCTGGAGATCTCTCTATGTTTTGGAAAGAGGACCTCAAACTGCAAATCTTTTCATCCTTCAATAATTACATAGATACGACCATCTCGTACAAGAACAATACCTTTGCAACTATTTTTGTTTATGGAGTGCCAGACCAGTCCAAGCAGATAGCCATATGGAACGATCTTACTGACTTGACTGCTTCATGAGATGTACCGTGATTTTTGACAGGAGACTTCAACGACATCATCAATAACTCAGAAAAATCAAGTGGACCAGTTAGAGCAGAAGGCTCCTTTGGGGATTTCAGGGCTTTTCTATCTCAATGTGACCTTTATGATCTTCGACATGCGGGTAACCATCTCTCATGGAGAGGAGTCTGAGGCAGCCATCTTGTGAATTAACGTCTTTATTGTGCTCTCTCAAATAGTTCGGAGGCTGAACTATATCCTTTTGGGCGATTTAACTACATCCAGTTTGAAGGATCTGACTATAGACCTCTTGTAACTATTTTTGAACCAACACTTTTGAAGAAAAGTGGTTTGTTTCAATATGATAGAATAATGCGAAACAATACTGAGATTTCAAAACTGATTGCAGAGAGCTGGAATGATAACTCATATGAGTATGTTGAACATAGGATTGCTAAATATCGAAAAGCTATATCACGTTGGAACCGAGAACATCACAAAAACAATAAAAATAATAAAATAAGCAAAAAAAAGATAGACTGGAGAAAGCAATGAGCTCTAGGGTACACGATGAGACTCGCATAAAAAAAATCAACCATAATCTGAAATATGCTTATAAGGAAGAAGAGGAGTACTGAAAACAAAGAAGCATGACATTGTGGCTTGCTATAGGAGACAAAAACTCAAGGCATTTCCACGTTGTAACCCGAGGACGAAGAACCGTAAACAAATTCTCTATCATTGAAGATAAAGAAGGTGTTTCTATTTTTGATGAAGATGAAATAGTTCAGGTAATCACTGCGTATTTTCAGGACATTTTCATCACAAAATCATCAAACTGTGTTGAGACAATAGCTCAAGCCCTTCACCCGTGCATCTCTCCTGAAGCAAATGAGCTCTTGATTGCGGATCTAATTAATGAATAGATACATTCTGCGCTATTCTCGATCCATCCGGATAAAGCCCCAGCTTCAGATGGTTTCTCAGCAAGTTTTTTCCAAACAAACTGGTCGGTGGTTGGAACAAAAATCATAGAAGAGATAAAGGAGATTCTTTCATCTTGACTTCTACCGAGATCAATCAATAACACACATGTACGCTTCATTTCAAAAGTGCAGAGTCCGAAGGCAGTCTCAGATTATAGACCTATAGCCTTGTGCAACATGTACTATAAGATAATCTAAAAGCTCCTCATCCGCAGACTAAGACCACTTCTCTCGACGATCATCTCTGAAACACAATCAACGTTTTTCCCAGATCGAACAATTTCAAACAACATATTGATAACACATGAAACACTACACTTTTTGAAAGGATCCAAAGCTACAAAACATTTCTCTATGGCTGTCAAAGCTGACATGAGTAAAACATATGATAGGCTCGAATGGGATTTCATTGATGCGATTCTTGAGAGATTAGGTTTTCATGCGAAATGGATAAATTGGATCCTCTAATGTATATAAATGGTCTCCTACTCTTTTCTTATCAATGGAGAAGCTCAAGGACATGTCCTTCCTCGGCGTGGAATCCGACAAGGAGATCCTCTATCTCCATATATCTTCATTTTCTGCTGTGAAGTTTTTCTGGGATTGTGTAAAAAGGCACAAGATAACGGTTTACTTCATGGTGTTATAATTTCAAGAGGAAGCCCGATGATTAATGACTTGTTATTTGCTGACGACACCATGTTTTCTGCAAAACAACTCTCCATTGCTGTGAAACTTTACTATCAATTCTACAACAATATGAAACTGCTTATGGTCAAATGATCAATAAACATAAATCATCAATTACTTTCTCAAGTAAAACGCCATAAGCAATAAGAGAAAGATTCAAAAATACCTTGTGTATCGAAAATGAGGGAGGTCAAGGTAAATACCTTGGCTTACCGAAGAGCTATGGACGCCGAAAGAATGACTTGTTTACTCTGATTGTCGACCGTATCCGACAGAGATCAATAAACTGGTCTTCGAGATTTTAATCAAGTGCTGGGAAGCTAACAATAATAAAATCAGTCATGTCAGCTATCCTACTCACTCTATGACATGTTTCAATCTTCCTACAAGTCTCTGCAAAATGATCCAATCAGCCTTAACTCGATTTTGGTGGGACTCAAAACATGGGAAGAAGAAAATGTGTTGGCTTGCGTGGTCTAAATTTGCAAAATCTAAGAGAGATGGAGGACTCGACTTCCGTGAGATTCAAAGTTGTAATGATGCACTCTTAGTAAAACTGAATTGGAGGATACTCAAGAAAACCTCAAGCCTCTTAGCTTAGATCTTAGTCAGGAAATACTGCAAAGACAAACACTTGCTTGATGTCTTTACTTCATCATCTACATCTCATGGCTGGCGTGGTATTTTTATTGGCCGAGATCTACTACTTAAACAACTCGGAAAAGCCATAGGGCATGGTAAAGGAACATCGATTTGGAACGACTCATGGCTATCTCTTTAAAGTCCTAAAAAACCAGTAGGTCCTTCAAACCTGAACACGAAAGATATGAAAGTCTCATATCTCATCTCAGAAGATTGAGGGGAATAGAACAAGGAAAAAGTACAAGAGATCATCCCATCTCATGCCTCTGAAATTCTCTGCCTCAAACCTAGTCACAAGCTGAAGACTCTTATATATGGCTGCAAAACAAATTAGGGAACTACACATCAAAATCGGGCTACCATGTGGTTATATCAGAGAAAGAGCAAACTGAAGAAATCCAGAATCCGACCATTAATTGGAACACTAAGATATGGTCAGGTAAATTCACCCCAAAAATGAAAGTCTTTCTTCGGAAAGTTGTCCAACGACTTCTCCGTGTAAGAGAAAACCTTCTAAATCGTGGTTTGTTGGCTGATTTTGGCTGCATTCACTACGGTGAACTCGAAACGTCTGAACATCTCTTCTTTGATTGTGCCTTTGCTCGCCTCGTATGGTCCCTGGTACCGTTTAAGAACAGTGTTAACCCCTCCTCATTCCCTGACTTCATCTCGAGACTCATCTCTTCGAAGACCGAATACTATGATTTGTCTACCACCAACAGGTGTTGGAACAAGTCCCCTATTTCCTTGGTTGTGTTGGGCTATATGGACGGCTAGAAACTACCTCTTTTTCAAACACATAGTGTTTAGTGCCGAGGAAACAATGATAAAAGCTATATATGAAGCAAGGGAGTGGCAACATGCTCAGATTTTGAAAAACATATCAGTCACCTATATGGTAGAGTCACTCGAAATACACATCCAAAAACCATCATTTGCTACTCTGATGCATCAATGAGAGAAGAATCAAAATCCGCATGTTTAAGCTGGATTTTCTTCAACCATTTGAGCACATAATTAGGCAAAGGAAGCTATGCAGAACCTCTAGTAACCTCTCCTCTGATGGCAGAAGCGTTAGCAATTCGATCAACGCTAAACCATGCCATAGAGAAAGTAATTACAAACCTTTGCATCAAGTGAGCGCTCAGAATCTCTTCCGAGCTATTACATCGCAAAAGAAAATCAAGGAAATCTATAGTCTCCTTTTTTGATATTAACACTCTTGCATCTATGTTTATCTCTATATCGTTTACGTATATCCCTCGCGCAGAGAATGCAAGGGTTGATGCTCTCGCCAAGAAATCGCTCTATGATTTCTCCTCTATTTTATCTCTTTTGTAAGACTCTGGTTTAAGTTTTAATTGAGAATTTGTTCAACAAAAAATACAGAAAAGGTAAACATTTTATATATTTTGTGGTTTACATTCATTCACTCACGCAATCTCCTTTCTAAAAATAATTTTCTTCTTGCAGTCTACTTTGATCCTAGCTTGGATATCCCAAAGCTGGTGCCTGCTACATCAGCCTCAATCCCTCCTAGCTAGAGTTTACAAAGCAAATTACTATTCCAAAACAACCCTGCTAGAAGTTAAAAAGAAAAGCCACTCAAGCTATGCCTTGAAGAGTATATGGCAAGGCAACAAATTAATCTCTAAGGGATTAAGATGGATAGTAGGAAATGGGCAGCAAATACAAGTTTGGAAGAACAACTGGCTGCCTACTACGCCACCCAGACCAGCTAAGAGAAGTAATGAAGCTGCGGATCAGGACCTAAAGGTTTCAAATATGTTTGTAGCTGGAAGAGCATAATGAGATCTCATGAAGCTTAACCAGCTAGTAGCTCAAGAAGCTATCCCAAAGATCAAGCTGATGCAGCCAAGTGTAACCACCTCAGAGGACTGTGTTTCTTGGGGTTATACCAAAAATGGTATCTACTCTGTCAAATCAGGATACCATTTGCTCTAAAACTTGCCTTAACAAGAGCCGCAACCTTCAAATGCTATTGTCTTGAGCTATTCGGGTAACAATCTCTCTAGATCCATATGGAAACTACACATTCCACTAAAAATTAAACATTTTTTGGTGGAGAATCCTTCACCAAGCTATTTCTGTTGCAGAAGCTTTAAAGAGGAGAAAGATGAAGATAGATGATATTAGTCTCTTATGCGGAGAAGACACAGAAACTATAAATCATCTCCTCTTCCAATATAGGGTATCTAGATAAATATGGAAATTATCGCCCATCTAACATCTTCAAGGTAATCACCTGACTAATAATAATCTATATGAAAATGTTGGTGAATTGTTGGAGATCAACATGAGTCAGAACAACAATAGTCTCATATTTCTCTTTATTGCTTGGAGAATATGGAAAATGAGGAATACCATATTTTTCCAAGGAGTAAGAGAGCCAATCCCTAATATAATCACAAAATCCTTCATTGATTACCAACATTGTATGGAGGCTAACCAGAACAAAGAACAAACAGAGCATCCAAGCAAAAGTCAAAATGACTCTCATGGTTTGAGATTTTGAGGAACCGAGCTCCAACCACAACAACGAAAATCTTGAACAAAGCTAATGGTATGTGTTGTTTTGTAGATGGTTCTTGGAGCTCACAAGAGGAAAAAGCCGGTGTTGATTGGATTCTATTCAATGCGGCTGTAGCGCCTATTGAGAACCATGTCGAAACAAAAGCTTATGCTCTTCGGGAAGCTGTGATGCAAATGAGGCGTATGGGATATGATAATGTCACGTTATGTGGAGACTCAGAAATATTGTATAGCCTCTTACACAGTTATCAGGGTGGAGAGCAAGTAACACAAGATAAGAAGAAGTAATCCCTTGCAACATATGTAGAAGATCGGTTACAAAAGAAAAAAGAAAAAAACATATGTAGAAGACATTCGTAGAATAGCCAAGTCTGCTCGATATGATTTTATTGTCATGAGGAGAGAAGCAAATCAAGAGGCTGACAGGCTTGCTAAGGCTACTAGAGTAATGGAAAAAGTTATGTAATCTCATGGATCTCGAGTGTGTAAGGGCATCTCCAACCCCACTCCATTTTCTACTCCAAACTCTATTTTGGAGTAAATTTCTCTCCAACCCCACTCCATTTTCCACTCCAAAATGGAGTTTCTCCATATTCTACTCCATATTTGGAGTAACTCCATATTCTACTCCATTATGGAGTTAGACTTTTTTAATTACAAATTGATCCTTTAAATATTAAATATTTATATTTTATACTTTTTATTAATTTAGCAATGTATTTGTCGTACATATTATCAACTATCAACATATATGCATGTGACACTATACGTATTTTTGTATGTCATAATTATTTAAACACTAAAAAAATTATTTAAGAAGATTGCAAAGTAAAATAAACTTAAAAATACATAACAAATGCTGAAATTAAAGATAAGCAACATAAACAAATTTAACACAACAAATACGATAAATTTAATATTACCCTAAACCGCTTCCTAGTCCACCAAGATCACTAAAAAAGTGTCTTGTCTTTGTGCGCTTGTCTTCTTTAATTGCTCCAAAAGCTGTTTATTTCCTTCTTCAAAGTTTTGATAAATGATGTTGTTTGATCAACAAGTTTTCTTCGAAATGCACTAATTGATCATTTGTGGGAAAAATTTAGTGTCGGTGATGTTTAATGATATTATGTAATTTTTTTTATTTAATAAGTATTAAATTTTATTAAATTCATAATTTATAAAAGTTTTGCAAAAAAATGGGTTAATTTGTAATTTTTAGAAATAAAATGCATTATTAATAAAATACAAAAGAATCTATTTAGAATATTATTTTTTGGAGTAAAAAATGGAGTTATATATTGGGACAAAACACAACTCCATTTTGGAGTTGCTCCATTTTAGAGTAAAAAATGGAGATATATATTGGAGATGGTCTAATCTTAAATTTGTAAAACTTTATATCTAATGAATCAATTGGCCAAAAAAAAAAAAAAAAAAAATCAGAGCCGGTGGTTTAGTAACTTGATCTGGATGGTCCAGTTTGGCTTCAATGACATCATCAACAATAATAATGCCTTCCACTCATAACGCGCCACGTCAATAATCCAGCTCAATCATCGGCCACGTCTGCTTCCAAATTTTCTTAATTTCTGGGCATGCTTACATACAGTTGTGTTTCGAATCGAGACGAAGATCTGAAACTTTTATTCAGTTTCTTCTGCGTTTTTCTTCGGTTTCTTCTGCGAGATCAGTGAGGAAGAAGACGGAATCATGTTTTTGTTCGATTGGTTCTACGGAATCTTAGCGTCGTTAGGGTTATGGCAGAAAGAGGCGAAGATCTTGTTTCTCGGGCTTGACAATGCCGGAAAAACCACGCTTCTTCACATGCTCAAAGACGAGGTTCGTTTCCTAGATTCAATGCTCATCTGATAACACTGTATTTCATCATGTGATGAGATTTACTCAGAACCTAGGGGTTTCAGTTTTAGTAGTCTTCTCGGATTTTGCATCTAGTTATGGGAATTTATCGATTGTGAGTAGACAACTGAGGATCGAATCAAGAGGAATTATCGATACTGGTTAGTTTTTGTTGTTGTGCATCGGCTCACATATCAAAATGGCTAAATCGAAATTTCAGATTTGTGTTGTGTGATTTTGCATCGGGTCACATATCAAAATGGGCTAAAGAATCTGAGGTTTTGTGTTTGTGTGATTGGTGACAGAGATTAGTTCAGCATCAGCCGACACAACATCCAACGTCTGAGGAACTTAGCATTGGCAAAATCAAGTTCAAGGCCTTTGATTTGGGAGGCCATCAGATTGCCAGAAGAGTTTGGAAAGATTACTATGCCAAGGTACATTCTCTCTCGCCTTTTCGATGATGCAAATCGAACATCTTGGGAGTTTGGTGATCATCAAACTCTTTTTGTGTTCACTGAAAGGTGTTTGTTTAGTAAGCTAAAGCCAATACATTTGTTGCTTGGAACAGATTCACTACTTCTTTAGTGTTTAATGATTGTAGTTTGCATTTTAATAGAAGCTTAGATGGAATTATTCTTTATTACATCACAATTCAATTACACGTTGGTTACATTCATTTCCTTCAAGATGTTTTCAATCATGATCAGATCTTGTAGAAATTGTAAATACCAAATATTTCTTTGTTTGGAGCTTTTGGCATAAAGATTATGTTGGGGACGTACTTCTTGGTAATTTTATTTTTCTTGTAGCATTAGAGTGAAACGACATTGAGCCAGTATATATCGTACCAGAGTTGTTTAAGATAAACCTATAGCTTATGAGTTTTATTGATCAAACTAAAAGGATGTTTTCGTGGATTTGTTGTTGGGTTAGCATATTACGATCTTTAAATGTAGAGAAACATAGTCTTCTCTTTGCTGATTGAAACTCTTTTTTCTTTGCATAAAGGTTGATGCTGTTGTCTACCTCGTGGATGCTTATGACAAGGAGAGATTTTCGGAGTCAAAAAGAGAGCTAGACGCTCTTCTGTCGGATGAAGCCCTTGCAACTGTCCCGTTTCTGATTCTTGGAAACAAGATTGATATCCCTTATGCAGCCTCGGAGGACGAGCTTAGGTATCACTTGGGTCTCACCAACTTCACCACCGGTAAGGGAAAAGTGACACTTGGAGACTCTGGTGTTCGCCCACTCGAGGTCTTCATGTGCAGCATTGTCCGCAAAATGGGCTACGGCGAGGGATTCAAATGGCTCTCTCAGTACATCAACTAAAGACATCATCATCATTTCTTTTTTATATATCAAACCAAACCCAAGAACATTTCCCTACAATTTGTCTCTTTGAGCTAAACGCATTTATGAACTTTTCCAAACTTGTTTATGTTTCGGTCCACATTTTTGTCAACTGCGTGTGTTTTATTCAACATTATCCCCAAGTTAGACCACCAACCATTTTGTATGTACTCTCACCAGGGCCGGCACATTGTGCATTATATTTACAGTAGACTCAATTCTATATTTATATAAATGTATTTTTCTCGATAAGTCTGAGTTCTCAGCAAAGAGCTGCTGATGTCCCTTTCAGACGTTTATTGCAACCAAACAGACTTCATAAACAGATTGAGCTGCGGCCATCCTGTCCGCACGAAAGAGATCGGCTCGCTTCTTCCCTATCTCGTGGTTATGTCGACCATAACATTTAGCATACTTTTGATCTCGGTCAGGTTATCATAACTTGGTTTTATGGTTTCGGACATTGGTTGCCATTTTTTTTAGATGGGATTGGTGGATTGATGATCTAAAAAATTGGGTTATGGCTTTTTGCTCATTGTTCTGATAAATCACATGGGCTTTTATCATAGAGTAATTGCAATGAATGTTATAAAATAACATCAAAATTAAATCACTTTTTTGACCACTACTGTTCACAATAAAAAAGACTTTCCTATCCCTCTATCTTCTAACTAATTACTTTTGTTTTTTTTCTCTCTCTCCTCCATTATTGCAAGGCGAAGAAGATAGAAGAAGAAGAGGAAGGAAGAAGAAGAAGAAGGAAGAAGAAGAAGAAGCCGACGCCGGCGATGGAGGCGAGGACAACGGAGGCGATGCCGGTGAGAAGAAAAAGAAGAAGAAAGAAGAAGAAAGAAGAAGAGGAAAAAGAAGAAGAAGAAAGAAGAAGAAAGAAGAAAGAAGAAGAAGAAGACGGTGACGCCGGCGAAAAAACCTTGACGGAGGCGACGCCCGGTGACGCCGGTGATATGAACAGTGTCGCCGGATTATGATATGCTAACTGAATTAACAAGATAATTTTGTGATATGATATAACTGCTTTAACCTGACAATTTCATAAAAACGAACATGATAACCGGGTTAACACGACAATGTTAAAGATACTAATTCTATGTTAACGATGTTAACAATGACAACTGGGTAACATGACAATCTTAACGATGATAACTGAGATAACATGACAATGATAACTGAGATAACATGACAATGTTAACGACGATAACTGAGTTAACATGACAATGTTAACGATGTTAACAAAGATAACTAGGTTAACATGACAATGTTAACGATGATAACAATATGTTTTCCGGTTATGAATAGTGGTCGTCGAGTTGCGATGAACAGTAACCCCGACGAGTTCGATGAACAGTGACGCCAATGGCATTTATGTGATTATTAAAAAAGCAAATGATATTTTGGGGTTTTCTCTTTCCCTCCACCTAATTTCTAAATCAACACCTAATTAATTGGTCAACCATTAATATTCACCTAAATCACCCTTTATCATATCGACTTTGGAAGTGAAGCCGAACAAAGATAAAATGGTAAAATAACAAAAAATAAAAGATCATTGTTGTGAATAAAAGAAAGGAGATTATTGTCTTATTCCATGAATAATGAGGGATATATATAGGTTTATACAGATTTGGAGAACAAGTTGAATTTGGAGAATAAGTAAATCTAGAACAATAGATTTATACATGAGCGGGTGCTATTTTTATTTATTTAGGGTGTTTAATCTGTCTGTTTGAAAAACAGATTAATGTATTTTGAGTTTTGGATATAGATGTTGATAACTTATATATTAGATACATTAGTTATTATGATACTATTATTTGAGGGATAAAAGGGGTTTTGTGTGTGTCGTTACCAAATGTTGTGGAGTTTTAGTCAGTAGTTTGTCATTTGGTAGTTAGGTTTAAGTGTGGAATTTGTGATTTGGTCACAGTTAACAAAATAAATTTTAAACGATAGATCTATGTTTCCGGGTTCAAATTTTTATTTATAATAAGAAAAGTAGGATTTTGAAGAACCTCAAATATTCTTTACAGTTTGGTTATAGTCTACATAAATTAGTCGTTTGAAACATCTCTATAATATTATTTAAGAAGATATTTTTGAAAATGAAATTTGTTTTGTAAGTTATATTACATGAAATGTCATTATAAATAACAAAGAATAATTAAAATAGGAAATGATATAATTGTTTTTTACAATTAGTGATAAAAATATGAAAAATATATATTTTGCATTAAAGATATTATCTACTATATATTTTTAAATAATAATCAATCCATATATATCCAAAGAAAAAAAATCTATTCGAAATCTTGATATATTGTTTACTATAATTTATTATATTTTATTTGAATTTATATCAAAATAAAATTTGAAAAATATTTTACTAATTTTATAAAAAGTTAGACACAAGATTTTTTTTTTTTAAGAGTTCGTGAACTAACCACAAAACTAGAGTCATTAAACGGTGCATAATAGAGTTATGTTTTCAAGATTATAGGTTTATGGGTTAATCCGAATAATATTTTAGTCCATTGCAAAATGGGTTAAATAAATAAATTATTCTGTTTGACAACTCTATCTATAATCATGAGTTAGACATATTATAAAATTCAAATGAAATCAATTTTTCTTAAATTTCAAAAAAACTTCCTTAAAAAAATTACTCTGCGCTAATTATAATGCGGGTTAAGTCCTAGTGATGTATTTAATAATCATATCTTTAGAAAACGATTCGTTACTAAATTTTTTTATCGGAGTCCAAAATTTTACAAATTCAATTAGGTTCTGTTAGCTTTTATGTTGCTTGGGAAACTTAAAAAGACTGACAGAACATTGCAAATTATACTCATCTGCATGCATGAAGAAAACATATGATTGTTTGACTGACACACGATTTTTAAATAGATATCGTCATCAAGTATCATTCTAGGTTTTTTTGGAATTTTTATATTCATAATTGTAATGTACAGATAAAAAAAAATACAAATTCATACCAATTTTACAATGTATTTAATAATGTACAGATAAAAAAATACAAATTGTAATTGTAAAAAAATTAATATGTCTCGTGCGAGACATATGTCTTCCGGTTTAAAAAAAAATTGTTTTTTTTATATCGCGACGAATCACGCCGCGACACGTCATCACCTTTTGGGGAACTCAAATGCTGATGGTCTAATGTTCATCTTTTAGTATGGTCTTTTGTGAACTAACAGTAATTGTAATTAACTGACATTTTCATTTATTAAAAGATTGGAAAATGAGAATAACCAATAAAATAACAAAATAATTAAACTGTGAAAAAAAAAATCTAAAAAAATGACACTGCTCTACTTTTTCCTTCCCAAACATATCTTCGGTTTGATGTTTTATGCAAGAAGATGTAGTGTATATTTTAATAATAATAATAATATGAAAATGTAAAATATTAAATAAAAGTATCAATAAATTGGTTATATATATTAATGTACATTTTTAACCAAATCAGAAAAATACATAAAACTTATATTGGTTAACTTACAATATTGATTCAACGTATGGTTAACTTAGCTGTAAATAATACATCGTTTTCCTCTCAGACTCGTTTTAGTTACTGCAAAATTAATATATAAATTCACTATAAAATATTCATAATGTTACATTACGATCAAAAAAGTTTAAATTTACTCACTTGAAAGTGAATCAATTTGTGTGACAACAATAGAAACAATAAACAATAACATGTAACTACTCGTATTGAATAGATCGTCATCATTTTTTTTGCATACTGAGAAATCTTCGATTTCAAACCAATGATCTTCAATCAGTAAAGGTTCGTAGACATTGATAAAAAAATTATTGGCCCTGGCTTCTATCGTATAAATGAGAAATGAAAATTTTTAATACAACTTGTTATGATAAGAAAAGTTTTTAAACAAACAGTAGTTGATGTTTACCTTCGTGTCAGACAATATCATAATGAGTGTGATACCTTCACATGGGATCCACTGTTTCCACTTACTGATCAGTTTGACTCTTATAATCCAATTTGATTGAGACTGATTTATGTCTTTTAGGTCATCGTATAAAACCATTTATGAAATTTTTTTGTTGCGGTGCAATGTAAATATTGGATTAAAAAGCTAAATATATAGCAGTTAGTTTGACCTAATTTTCCGATGTATACGGTTGGAAAATATATTTGAAAATGCGGTAGTTAGTTTGTTTTAAATTGGATTGACTCTGGTAAACTACATATAGTATACAGCTTCTTCGATATATATCCTAGACTTTTCGTCTCTTTTCTACATATCACAAATAAATTTATTCTTTACTAAATATCACGAACTTTGCATTCTCTTATAATTACAACATAGCGACTAAAAATTGTGATTGAGTTTAATAAACCGGTAATCGCGTTTTAAAAAACCACGAGTAAGATAATATGAACCATGTAACCCCTAACCCGACCCTTTAACCCATGTTTCACATATATAAACGATTAATTTAATCTATCCACATAAGCTATTGAAAACAAATAAAGAAGAAGAGAAAGCTAAATATATTTGGATCGTGTCAGTTTATCAATACTCCACCCAAACTCCAATCAACATTCAAAAGTGACGAAAAGTCTAGGGTGTATACCAAGAAAGATGTATATTACATGTAGTGTACCAGAGTCAACATTTTTAAATTACAATATTAAAGTAAGGAATTATCAAATATAATAACATATTCAGAATGGAAATAAAATATCCACTTGATGCATATTACAGATTTAAGTTATTCTTAAAATATAGTCATGGGATGGATATATTCTAAATATGATATTGTTACAATTAGTGTTAAAGTATTTAGTGGAAATCTGTTATTTTGAACTAACACAAACATGCGTTGTTAATTGTTATGGTCAATTACAACTAACTTTAATTGAACAAATATTATATACGTATATAGCTAATGCATAGATATTGTTAAACTTCCATCTATAGATTTCCCATTAATTTTGTATATAAACTAGGATTTAACCCGCGCTAATTATAGCGCAGAGTAATTTTTTTAAAGAAATTGTTTTAAAATTTAAGAAAATTAATTTTATCTGAAATTTACAATATAGCTAACTAATGATTATAGATAACTAATGATTATAGATAAAACTGTTAATTTGTAATAATTTGTCTATTTAACCCGTTTTGAAGTGAACTAAAATATTATTCGAACTAACCCGCAAATACTTATAATCTTGAAAACATAACTCTAATATGCATTGTTAAATGACTCTAGTTTTTGTGGTTATTCTTTAAAAAAAAATAGTTTTCTTGTGTCTAACTTTTTATAAAATTATTAGTAAAATATTTTTCAATTTTTGTTTTGATATATATTCAAATAAAATATAATATATTATAGTGAAAAATATAGCAAGATTTTGAATAGATTTTTCTTTTTGAATATATATGAATTGATTATTATTTTAAAATATATAGTATTAAAAATAATTAAGAAATTAAATATTAAATAACTTTTTAATGCAAAATATATACTTTCCATATTTTAATCAATAATTTTAAAAGGCTATTATATCATTTCTTATTTCAATTATTCTTTGTTATTTGTAATGGCATTTCATGTAATATCTTACAAAAAAAAATTCATTTTTAAAATTTATTTTTAAATAATATTATAGAGATATACGTAGTCGATTTTTATGTTCGATATATCTGATGAGAATGTAACCGGAGTAAACCGGCACGATTGGATCAACAAGGCCGAGACGGATTTATTACTTTGAGTAGAATAATTATTTCCTAAACTAATGGTTGTATCCCCTTCTTTAAACGTCTTTTCCATTTTCCAAGTTTGTAGGATCCACAACTCATCCTCTCTTTGTATATTTCAAATTTGATTAAGTTAGTTAGCAAATGTTTAGTTTGGCGATTATAAATGTGTAACTACCTTAATTGAAACATTCAAATCGAGTTTATTTTTTTTTATGGTCAGGAGGTTCTCACTACCACGAACAAGAACCTATTGAAATTATAAAATCGAAACTAAATCTCTCAGTCATAAATACAAATCCCCCCGACGAGTGATTTACTCAATCTTCACGGTCTCTGTTTTTGTAATAAACATGTCTCCAAACGTTCTCCGTTGGTTTAGTCTCGTCGCTCTTTTCTGGCTTCAGTCTCTCAACATCACCAACTTGAGTTTCCCTGCTTACTCTTCAGAGCTCAAAGAGCTTTTTCCAATTGAGTTTAAACTGAGAGGTTAAGAGAAACTCTATGAGCTGTGAAGAGTAAGCAAGGAAACTCAAGTTGGTGCCGTTGAGAGACTGAAGCCAGAGAAGAGCGACGAAGCTAAACCACCAGAAAACGTTTGGAGACATGTTTCTTGAGAGAGTGATTATATGTTGACTCTTTTTTTTTTTATATACATTATAAATGTGTTAGTAGTCTTCGAAAAATTAAGTTGAAGATAAAGCCGAATGCAACTGGAGTAATACTGGAGTTGGTGTCCGTATGATATTATTGGAAAATATTAGCTGATGAAGAACGAACAGTTGGACATCAGCCAACGAGATACGTTCTTCTTTCTTTTCCTGTCTTTAACATTCTTTCTCGTACTTTTTCTTCATACTATTTTATTCATTTTTTTGTTTGTTGTTGCAATGAGAATTTTATTATATTATATAGAGATTCCCACGTAGAAATCAAAGGACCAAGTGACACTAAGCAAGAAAATTGGTCAATGAATGACGTGAAAGAGAATGAAAGTATCAATCACGATTTTTAAGTTAGTTGTGAACATTATATAATTTTATTGTATATTTATATGCCAATTGTGAATTAGTGAATTTTATTACGCATGATCAGGAGTTTAAATAATTGTGCGGCCGTACTAATTAATTGGGTAGACTTTAATTAAAAAGCAGTTGAATTAAATCTATCATTGTGTAAAGTACAAATAAATGAGCAAATGTAGCGTTGAATTATAGCGTCATATTTGTTACAATACGTGTTTTGTTGTAAGTATTTCCAATAATGTTGAATGTGGACAATATAAATGTGCATTTATATATTAGTTTACTATACTATATATATATGGTATAGTTGAAGTTTAAAACTATAAATGAAAACGAAAAAGAGATTGAAAATTGTAGTTTATAAGTTTCTCGATCTGTTAGGCATGGTGTGGCTGTGACTACTTTCAGCGGCAAAAAAAAAAAAAAATAGACGTCAATGGATTCAGTTTACTGAGCTTTTAGGTCTAAATGGCATCTCTAGTCTCGTATTAATCTTATCCAAGCAAAGATATATAACATATGTCATGTTAGAATTTTAGAGATATACAAATTTAATCAAGTATGGAACTTTCTAAGTACCTCAAAGAGGAAAATATGCTAGTATTTTATACATATTAAAAAATTATGAGATATATAGTTATAGTATACTTGGTAATTTGGAGATTGTTTGTTGTGGACAAGGGAATAAAGGATTTCTATATGCTAACGTAAGTATGTAATGTCCTCAAGTTTAGTTGGTTGTAACTTGCAAGTCTTCGTCTACTCTTGTAGAAAGATGATGGAGACATTCTCACTGACCCAAAATTACATTGACGTCTTATTGAAAAACTATTATATCTTACGATTACTCGGCCTAACTTGCGTTTGCTGTCGGCAAGCTCAACCATTTCTCCTCAGTTTATGAGTTCCACATTATCAAGCAGTCTTAAAGGTACAAATTATGTGAAAAGACTTTTGTTTAGGTAAGGTTTATGGGTGGCTACTGTATGTTTCTCGGATATTCCTAGAAATCTAAAAAGCACCATACTCTGTCAAGATCTTTTGCTGAGGTTGAATAGTAGTGCAGTTTTGTATTTGAAATTTGCGAGATTGTTTGGTTGCGCAATTGCTCAATGATGTTTATGTTATGTTTGAACATGCACTTCTGGCTAACGATATAATTTTACGAAAGGATTAAACACATTGAGATTGATTGCTACATGCCTACACGATTCATGATCATCTCGAATTAGAAATTTCTTCTGGTTCGGACAGAGTTACAAATTGTTGATGTGCTACAATTCAGAATTCTAATAGGCAATATGCGAGTTTTTAATATATCTTCTTTCCATCTTAAGAGAAAATGTGACGTTGCTGTAACTTTAACTGTCTTGCTCGTTTGTATATACATGCGTTCTATGTATACAATTAACTTTTAATGAAAAAACCAGATTCATAACTAATTATGTTTTCTCTGGTAACACTCACGCCTAATTAATGTTTTGCCTAGATAGGCTCTCTATCTAATTAGTGACCTCCCTAACTCTCCTATTTTATTTTTCTTTTCAATTACTCATGATTATTATTTTTTTTAATTTATAGTGAAAGACTAATTGAGTAATTGAATGTGGATTTAATACCAAGCATGTAGCTACCAAAAAAGAAGATTAAACCAAGCATGTATATTAACATTGTTATTAGATTTTAATCCGCGCGTCCGCGCATGATAATATTTTTTATATATTAAATTTTGTAACATAGAAAGTAAAATGAAAATAAGATATAATTTACTTTTTCTCTGATTTGATAATATTTTCTTTACAAATTGTGTTGTTTGGCAACATATATATAATTAATCCAGATAAATTATAAAAATATCTGAATTTTTACATGTTTGACTACAAAAAAATATTCATGTTTTAATAGTATAGATATACGTATCTTTTTTTGTTGGATATTTCCATACACAAACAATAGTTTTCAAAAAAAATCTTTGTGTGTATTTATTTTTCAGAAGTAAAATAGATAAAGGATGAAATGCAAGTTTTTGACTTTTGAGACATGAGTTTTCTTCTACAGTAGTAGTAGTTTTGTACTGTAAGAATAAACGTTCAAATAAAAGCTACTCCCTCTTTATTCTGACACATTTCACACATAACATCTATTATATGTTGGACATCAGACTAGCTAGTTTCCCGTGAGACCTCTCATGCTCATGTTTCATGTAATCAATGTTTGCTAATGTACAAACAAAGATTGTGATTGTTCTGAACGATCGCTAAACTTAAAATAGATTTTTGAAATGATAAAAAGATAGATAAAAAAGCTAATTTCATTATAAAAACTCATAGTCTAATCGAACACATAAAATAATCAATCCAACAATAGATAATAATAAATTCATCACCCAATGACGTTACGCTTAATCCAACCATAACACTCATCAATGGACATGCTAAGCAACAAATATGTGGACATATTCTATATTTTAGGAGAATACTAGATGATTAGTGAAAGAAAAAGAACGAATTTTTTTTTGGTTTGTTTTTTATTTTATTTTCTTATAATACTAAATTTTTTGTAAATCTATTTGGTTGATTTACAATAATCCATTTATTTGATTTTGAAATCCAATTATTTAATTTTGAAATCCACTTCTCTGATTTTAAAATCAATAAATCAATGGATTCATATAAAATTCTAAATCTGAGAAATCCATTAAAATGCAAGAAATCCCAACAAATACCCCCACCTTAATTAAATCCCTATATCCTCTTCCCTTTTTCTTGATTTAAACTAACAAAATTTTCCTATTAGAATTATAAAATCGACATCAAATATCTGAGTTATAAATACAAATCCCCTCAACGAGTGATCTACACAAATCTTCACAATCTCTGTTTTCGCAACCGACATAATCACTCTCTCAAGAAACATGTCTCCAAATGTTCTCAGGTGGTTTAGCCTCGTCGCTCTTCTCTGGCTTCAATCTCTCAACGGCACCAACTTGAGTTTCCCTGCTTACTCTTCACAGCTCAAAGAGTTTCTCTCAATCTCTCAGTTTAAACTCAACTACCTCTCTTTCGCCTCCGACGCCGGAAAAGTCCTCGGTTTTATCTCCGGAATCGCCGCCGTTCATCTTCCTCTACCACTCGTGCTTCTCGCTGGAGGTTCTTTAGGGTTCGCCGGCTACGGTCTCCAGTATCTCTGCATCGTCAAAAAGATGTTCACTTTATCGTTTTATCAGATCTGGGGCCTGAGTTTCTTGGCCGGAAACAGTATCTGCTGGATCAACACGGCTTGCTACATCGTAGCGATCAACAGTTTTCCGGTGAATCGTCAAGTCGCCGTGGGGATCACGGCGAGTTATCAAGGTCTGAGCGGGAAAATCTATACCGACATAGTCCAAACGTTCTTCTACTCGTCTCAACGCGAAGCCGCTTCGGGCTATCTCTTGCTCAACTCTCTCGTTCCTTTGGTCGGTTGTCTCGTGACGGCTCCTATGTTGATGAGAGGCGTGAAAACGACGTCTTCTTCGTCTCGTAATGTTAAAGTCGGGTTCGTGGTTTTGTTCGTCGTGACTATAGCCACGGGAATTTACGCCGTGGCTACGAGTCTTGTCCCGGCTCCTGCGGTTTTTGTACTCGTAGGCATTGTTTTGCTTCTTCTTGCTCCTCTCGCTATTCCAATTGGATTTAGATTCGAGGAGGTTATGTCGTCTAGAAGAATTCAACAAAAGGTGCACGACTTGGAAGCTCCAATAGAAGAAGATCAAACGGAAGAAGAAGAAGAAGAGTTTGATGAGAAGGCAATAGTTGGAGTTAAAGAAGAGATTGAGTGGACAAAACTATGGAAGAAACTCGATTTTTGGATATATTTCGGACTTTATTTGTTCGGTCCAACAGTCGGGCTAGTGTTTATGAACAATCTTGGTCAGATTGCTGAGTCTCGTGGCTGCACCGCGACCACTTCCTTGGTCGCTCTCTCGTCTTCGTTCGGGTTTTTCGGCCGCCTGCTTCCTTCCTTATTCGACTACTTTTTCTCTAGGTAAAATACTAATAAAACCCAAATCAATAATTCCTTCATCATAATACAACTACGTTGACCTAGCACGTACAATTATAGCATATGTTGCATTCCTTGCATCTACGTGTTTGGTCTTATTCATCGAATAACCTTCGACAAATCGACACCATCTTTATAATACTTTTTCCCTCTAATTTATCGGAATTTATTCTAACTCTATTATTTTATATTCATTACAGGAACAAATACATGCCATCAAGCCCGGTTTCTATGGTGGTCTCACTGGTAGCCATGGTTGCTTCGTTTCTGCTCCTCCTCATTGACTCCGACATCGCTCTATACATCAGCACGGCGATGATCGGCGTTTTCTCCGGAGTCTTGACTTCTCTCTCCGTCACAATGACCGCAGAGCTTTTTGGGACAAAGCACTTTGGAGTTAACCACAACATTGTTGTCGGAAGCATTCCGATTGGTTCTTTCGCTTTCGGTTTATTAGCCGCTAAAGGTTACCGCGACGGAGCAGCCATCTCCTTTGGTTCTGACGGCAAGTGTTTTGGGATGCTTTGCTTTCAAACCACTTTCATCTTTTGGGGAATGCTCTGTTCTATCGCCGCCGTACTAGCCGCCGTTTTATATATGCGCAACCGCAAGTTCTACTCGCAGAAGCCGTAGAAGAAGAAGAAGAAGAAACACAACAAATTTTGAAGGAGAAAACGCAGCGTTTTCCGTCGGTTATTTACACAAGCTTTCACTTCGTCTAACGATGCAATTTTTTTTGTATAGTATGCGTTTTGTTATTAACCGATGGTGAGAAAGTAAAAATTTTGTATAGAAGAGACGTGGTAAAAAATAGATAGAGATAAACAAAAGGATGTAAAGATCGATTTTTTTTTATAAAGATCCATTGTTTTGGTTCTTATAAATTGTATGATGATAGCCAAATTAATTTGGGTGCAAGATCATTTATGAATGTTGAAGAATTCAAAACGACTTTGTTTAGATATAAGTGGGAAATATGACTTGACGAAATTTCGGGTGAGTCCAATTAATATATATCAACATAATATTCTGTTGGTAGTAGTAGTTGATGTAAATGTTGGTTCGAACGTGGGTCCAAGAATATTGATCATGAGGCTGTTATTTAAGTGATTTTAATTCTGATGTGAAGAAATTTTAATTTATGGAACTCCAACGCATACTATACAAAAAAAATCAATACATTCAATCAAATCTTAAATTCTGCGTAAATTATGCATGTCTTGATCTCAACTATATACTGGTTTAGGTGGCCTTTTTGTGGGTGAATACGTTCACGTCGTCTCTCTCACAAAATGTTTAAACTGACGTCTCATAATCACTTACGAATAAAAATATATGGACATCATAGAGTAATACAAATAATTTGATAGGTGAGAATGTATTGATTTGATTGCATGTATTGTGCAAACAAAACGCATACTATACAAAAAAATTAAATTCTGCGTAAATTATGTGATATGTGAGAATGTATTAATTTACGCAAAATCAATACATTCAATCCTCCACCGCATGCAGTCAGGTGAGGACGTGTTGCGTTTTCCCCTTTTTCCATTATTCGATTTGATGTCAATAGCCTATTCTTAAACCGTTGCTGCATGTATTGTGCATAGTTGGGTAATGGGTAGAAGGTTAGAGTATTTGAGTTAGGATTTGATTACTGGTACCAGATTGAATTGTCTGGTTTGCTTGTTACGTTGTCCGGTCTGTGAGTCATGCACTTAGATGAATGTTTGTGTGTTAGGATAAACCGGTATTGCTTGAGATATTAGTAAATGTTAGGTCCTCGACACTGTGAGGGATTAGTGGTTCGATTTGATTGATGGACCCGAGACCAGCGGACTGGTAGGCTTCCAACGAGGTTAAAAGGAGCTATCCCGCGCTCTAGACCAGTGAGCCATGTTACGAGAAACGGCCAGTGAGCCTGGAAATTCCCACTGTGTTAGATTGCGTGTGAGCACTGGTAGAGTGCATTGTTTGAGAACCGGAAAGAAAAGATAAGTATTGAGAAAGGAAATCACGTGATGAAATAAGAAAGAGTAACTAAAAAGAATATTGTGTGGAACCTTGTTTGAGCTCGTTTTAGGTCTAGACTGTTGGTTATTATTTCGTGTAATTGTTGAAAGGGTTAAGTGAGTCTCTGAAGGCTCATCCACTGGGTAATATCGATTACTCAACTCTCTCCCCTTGTTTTCTTTCAGATTAGTTGGGATCGTGTTGTTGTGTTGTTGTTGTTACCGGGCGTTTTCCTGGCGATCATGTGTTGTTGGCCACTGGTGCACCTAACATGCCCGATTATCGGTTATCTCCGAAGACCTGGGATAGGGATGTTACACCTATATAATATATGCCATAAAGCATTTTTAATTCATTATTATCGAAGCGTATGAGACCATCTCCAATTGTAAGAACCCCTCATGGGTTCTTACCAATTTTTTAATCATAAATTTTGATTATTTAAAAATTTAGAACCCCATAAGTTTTTTCACCTCCAATGGTGAACTTCATTAAGGGTTTTTTTTTAAAAAGTCCAATGGTGAACTTCATTAGGGGTTCTTAAAATTTTTTTTTTTTTATAATTAATTTTCTTAAGTTTAATTTATTTTGTTAAAAATTATAAACATACTATATTTTATAAAACCAAAATTATATTGCATTTCATTAATTTTAAAACATACAAAATATTACCGAAGCTTCAGGAAGAAGAAGTTTAGAATTTTAGAATCTTAAAAAAATTTAATATGTAAAGATTCTAATTCATTAATATGTAAAAAAAGTTTATAATTTTAAAGTTGAAGTTAAGAAAAAATTTATAAAAAGTAAAGTTAAGAATTATTTTTTAAGTTAAAGTTAAGAAAAAGTAAAAAAAAAATCTGGCAAAAAAAAAAAATTCGGCGAATTAGCTATTGACATGTGTCTAAGAGCCCCTCCTAAGAACCGGTTCTAAAAATTCTTATTTAAGAACCGGTTCTTAACTATTACAATTATTATTATTACTAGATGAATACCCGTGTATACACACGGATTTTTGTTTCAATTAATATTTTTAATTTCACAAATCAACTATTTTGTTTTTTGAAAAAAAAGAGATTTGATTATTCCGTTGAAAACTTTGATAACAAAGCTCGGTGTTTTATTTGATACAGAACCATAACATTTTTCCCGACGATAAAAAGATAACTGGGTGATTTTAAAACTGATAGAAATCATTACATGTAGTTGATTAAACTTCATTTGTAGTTGTCGACATATGATAAGCCTTATATCTCTTTCTCACAGACCTTGAAGAGCCGCTTAGAACTCTCAGGTATATCCCCCATTTGAAGAAAACCATCCATAAAATGAATCTCAAAAGCGTATTCCAAATTATTCATCTGAAAACTCTCATAATTACCTTTTTTCAAAATCTTTGATTTCATATTTTGAAACAATAAATGTGTAAATTTAAGATTCAAATTTAGGACATGGTGCGTTAGGAGGAGACAATAAAGGGGAACCAATCTAGAACAAAACAAAACTGAAAGGAGAACATGAATCTAACCAAGCCCATATACAAAGCAATCATGTTATTGGCTACATAATTCCTTATAGTGGATGGAAATACAATCTCATCGATAAATTTTTGGATAAACATACATTAACCTGATACTTTGCAGTATTTTGTCTTTGATGTACTGATCTCCCACCCATTCTCCTTTGTATTCTTGCCACATCTTTGCACCTGCAGTTAATAAGATGCAAGATAAAGTACTAAAAACCAAATAATATAAAATTACAACACAAAAAATTAAAGATTTTGTTGGCTAAAAAATTACAGCACAAAAGATTAAAGATTTTGGTGGCTAAGCCAACAAAAAAGAAGGATAAATAGACATGAGGTGAAAATTTTGGGTTTTGTTTATTGTTGATACATAACCATGAATCACAAATATCACAGTTTTTTACTGTTGCAACATCAAAATAATCTTTCGCAGAGACATGAAATCATTAACCTGAAATTTAACGAATAAACTCAACTCAAAATAGCTCATGTCTCCTAACTTATCCCACATTAATGGAACCGTTTGAGTGACAAAGACTATTGAAAACTCACGGTTATGAAGACCACCACCAGCACAATTATGTGTTTGTTGCTGGGATGGAGCAGATTTCCAAATGATGCTAGTGAGACCTGCAAATTCGAAACAATTAGTTGATTCTTTAATACAAAGAGGCAACGATACATAACTAACTTCTCAAACACTTCAAATGCCACTGGAAACTAATCAGAAATTGATTAAAATTCTAGAAAGAGAAGTCAACCACGTCCTAAAATAGATTGAAAAAACAAATCTTATGATTAGCTAGAAGATAAAGCTTTAGAATTGAATCAAACCTGTATTTTTTTCTATTGTTTCAACTATTAAGACTAACTAAAGAGATTTGGTGCTATCAATTATCATTGTTCTCATGATTAAGCATATGCACTGATTTCAAGTCACCTAAGCAAAAAAGGGATGAACTCCTTGTGAGATTCTCGATTTGCTCAGACCCGATTTCTTATCCTCATAGATATGGAGAAGTTACATGAGAGTACGCATGTTGCATGTCGGGATATCAAAATCATCTACGATGTCTGAAACAACAGCGGAGGAAGATAAATTGGAAGTTATATATGTGCTTACCTGGTTAGGACCGGTACTAACCAAATATGAAGGAGTGTTGGAATTGTGATTAAAAGCGAAAAAACCGGAATATGCACTCAGAATAATAAAGAAAAGGATATTGCAATTTAGAATTCTGAAATGCTCGTATATTGATCTGATAATTATTTTGCCCTATGGGCTACATTATTTATAGATTTAACTCTTAACATATTTCTTTAAAACTAAATAAGGGAAAACCAAACTATTTCCTATTATTAAAAAGTAAATGTGACTTTTTCTATTTCTTTGACTCTTTCATTTCTTCATTTCCAATTCCACAAACTTGCGATTCCTTCTCAAGCTTTTCTTCCATTGTGTTTTCTTCTTTTCTAGCATAATCTAAAGGAATTGGTGAGATTCCAACAAGGAGGGAAACCAAAGTAGAGACAAACTTTGGTTTTCACATTCGGCGAAACAAATGGAGACATGATTAATCACGAAAAGGTAAACATACGACGGAGGAAAGATCGATTGAATTTCCAAATAAAGTTTGCGAATGAGATAGATCGAAGAAAGTTAAAAGCGACCCATTTTTTTTTTCTTCTCTAGCTATAATATAGATGTTTCTAGTGAGGCGGCGGTAACTATGAGTATTGTTGACTCATGGGATATGAAGAGTGATAATCACTTAAAGACGAATAGATTTTAATCTTTTCTTAGTCAATGGATACGATTTTAAACCTAGAAGATAAGTTGGAACGACAAAATTAGAGGGTTCAAAATTTGTGAAAACTAATTTTTAAAAATCTGTGTCAAAAAATCTGATGTGTCAAAAAGAAAGATGCTGATGTGTCATCTTCTTGTGAGACACACTGAGTCTTTATATAATAGATTTTTATTTTTTTGGTTAAGAACTCCACCTAAAACCCCTAAGAACCCCCCATTGGAGCTGCCCTGACACTTCTTACGGGAAAATATCTCTATAATATTATTTAAGAAGACATTTTTAAAAATGAACTTTATTTTGTAAGTTATTACATGAAATGTCATTACAAATAACAAAGAATAATTGAAATAGGAAATGATATAATAGTCTATTAAAATTATTGATTAGATTATGGAAAGTATATATTTTGCATTAAATAAGTAATTTATTATTTAATTTTTAATACTGTATATTTTAAAATAATAATCAATTCATATATATTAAAAGAAAAAAAATTATTCAAAATCTTGCTATATTTTTCAATATAATTTATTATATTTTATTTGAATATATATCAAAATAAAAGTTTAAAAATATTTTACTAATTTTATAAAAAATTAGACACAAGAAAACTATTTTTTTAAGAGTTCGTAGACTGATCACAAAAACTAGAGTAATTTAACGGTGCATATTAGAGTTATGTTTTCAAGATTATAAGTTTTTGCGGGTTAGCGCGAATAATATTTTAGCTCACTGCAAAACGGGTTAAATAGATAAATTATTACAAATTGACAGCTTAATCTATAATCATTAATTAGTCATATTGTAAATTTCAGATAAAAATAATTTTCTTAAATTTCAAAATAAATTATTTAAAACAAAATTACCCCGCGCTATAATTAGTGCGGGTTAAATCCTAGTATATATATTATTCAAGTATATAGACAGATATACTTGAATACAGAAATACAGATAAAACGTATATAAAAGAGTTTACCATACTTTATGAGGAGCTTGTAAGCTAGTTGCCCAACAACACACCATCGGAAATATTATTTTTAAAATCGGGATATCTAAATGCCGACTCTAGATATCAGAGAAATTATGAGCCAAAAATCCGGAATTCCCATGGTTCATAAGAAAAAAAAAAGCATATCACGAATATGTATTTAAGCATAACATAAAAAAAATGATTGAAAATTATATCAAAATTTTCTACTACCTTAGAGTTAAGTTAACATGTTATGAGACCCATCAAATTGACATGCATTTGTAAGAAGAAGAAAAAAAAGCAGAAGATTTACTATTTCAAAAAGATCAAAAAATAAATAAAATATATATCACTTGAGCTGATGATTTTTGTAGATTTTGTTTATTTTATAGATTTATATCAAGAATATCTTATGGTATTAGCTTCGTGGCGTGTATATTAGCCTGGTTATTTATACTACTATTGTCGTCGTGTTATAACTCTAATTCAAACCCGGGAGTGTGGGAACTGTAGAATATAAAAGAAAGATGATACTAACTTATTTGTTGAAGTCACATATCGTTTCTTACTAAGCAAATGTGCGATACTTCAATTTGAAATTGGCTTAAGATTTTAACATATTAGTAACACGACATATGAGTAGGTTTTATATTGAATGTTAAAATCCTCTTATTTAAGTGTATGCAGTTGTCCATATAAGCTAAATATATAAAGAAAGAGAGTAAAATAATCCAGATTTTAAAAGTTAAGATATGAATAATTTTTAAAATATTCAACCTGCAGATGTAAATAGCTTGGAGATAGAAATGAAGATATATATTTTGTGAGCCATCAGCCGAACAATCCGAAGATGCATCATACATGGTATTAAGAGGCATATGACTTGACAAAGGTATGGAAGCTGATATGTCAAAGATTTTCCAAAGAAGATCTTATATGAAAATATTCAAATATAGGTTGCATGATCATGAAACAATGAGCGTGATAGAAACACTTGAAGATTATCCGAATATTTTAGGTTTAGGATTTTGGAAAATGGGTATAAAGGAGACTTGCGATCAATGTTAGGGTTAACATTTTGATTTTGAGAGATTAGATTTTGAAGTTTCCACAGAAAAACCGAATTTGAGAAGTGAGTACGTGTTCAGCTAGAACTAAGAATCGTATGGGAACATTCTATTTAGTGGCGGTTATTGGTTCTTGCATTTTAATAGATTTCTCAGATTTAGAAATTTTAATGAATTCATTGATTTTAAAATCAGATAAGTGGATTTCAAAATAAATAAGTTGAATTTCATAATCAAATAAATGGATTATTGTAAATCAACTAAATAGATTTACAATAATTTTAGTATTATAATAAAATCAAAATTTTCTCTTTCACTAATCATCTATTATTCTCTTAAAGTATAGAACATGTCCACATATTTGTTGCAATTATTTCTCTCAATTGATTGGCATGTTCTCTTTCTTGATCTTGAGTTCTAAGAATTTCTTCATCATTGTTATTAATTTCTTCAATATCTTCTTCTTCTTCTTTTTCTTCTTCTTCTTCAGATTTTGTTTCTTTAGGAAAACTATATTTTCGACAGTGCTTTCGAAGAAAGTTATGTAAACCAGCACATGCACGTACAATTTATGTTTGTGTCTTATAAGGAAAAGGAGGCGCAGACTTAAAAATTAGGAATCGAGATTTGAATATACCAAAGATTATTTCAACAACGTTTCTCAAGGAGACATGTCGATGGTTAAACAACTCTTTTTTATTTTGTAAAATCTTGACCAGAAAACTCTTGTAGATGATATTGAAACCCACAATATAGAGCTAAAAAATTTCGACGATTTGCAAATCCACAATCGACTACATAAAATTTTCCTGAAATTAAATAATAAAATAGTTACTTATCTATTTAAAAAAGTCAATAATTTACAAAACAAAATATGTATATGTACCTTTTGGAACTAGTAGTCGATTGTGCAGTAGAAACGAAGCTTGATATCCACGATGTGGTCACCATCACCACTTACAGTGAGGACAACCCTCACGGTGGCAGACGCAACTACGTGGCAATGGTTGTGTTAAGAGCCATGTGCATGGCCGTATCGGCGGTGGTTGTGTCGTTAATGTTGACAGCCCGTGAGATTGGCCTTTAAGCTTCAGCTGAATTTTTTTTGAAACAAAAAAAAAAATCATTGAACCAACATTAATGAAACACGTTAGTAGGTTCAGCTGGATTTTTTTTCCGTTAATGTTGAGTTCTTTTGTTTCGTGTTTCATCTTGAAAAAAAAAACACTTGTAAATCCAAATCCAACCAAATAACAAAGTTTCACTTGATATTTGCTCATTTGTATTTTACTCTTAAAAACACTTGTAAATCCATTCAAATCCAAATTAAAATCAAATCCTAATGCAAATCTTTACTACTGAATAACACTTGATTTTAACATGGATTTTAAAATCATAGAACCAATAACACAAGATTATAGAACCAATAACACTTGATTTGGTTTGGATTTCTAAATTCATTAAAATGCAACAACCAATAACGTCCCCTTAGTTAGAGTTGTGTAACACATAAGGGTAGTCGTTGTAAAATCAACTTATTAGATTATAGTGAATAAAAACATTCGACTTAGTGCATTCCAAATCGGGAAAATTGTCAAAAAAAAATGAGCTTTTAATTTTTGGCCATTTCAAACACGAATTATCGCGTAAATAATTTAAATCATCAATTTATGTTGAATTTAAATTTAAATCACAAACTTATGTTGATTGAGTCAAATTAGACACGTCGTTAAGTCGACAAATAGAACGGATAAAACGAGGTTAAAAAACCGTTGTAAATCATTGTTAAGTGATCCGACATCGTTTTCTCTTTTTTCTTAAACACCAAATCATGAAAATTCCAACCATCTTAAGAGAAAACTGTGTTTCAAAAAAAAAAAATGAAAAGGAAAAGAAAACGACGTTGTATCATGATATCAACCAAAATACGGGTAATCGTTGTAAAATCAACTTATTAGATTATAGTGAATAAAAACATTCGACTTGTGCATTTCAAATCATAAAATTTGCCTGTTGCTGTGTTTTCCACACTAACAGTTGCATGTTGCCGTGTTTTCCACAGTAACAAGAAAAACATATATATCATTTTTTTTATAATTTGTTGTCATGATCAATGGTAAGTACTCCACGTAACAACTTGTTAGGATTTAAACTTGAATCCTCTTTGTCCCAATCTATCTTCGATACAAAAATTAACGAACACCATAATTGTTTACCCAGTTCACGGCCTTTAACCGCTACATCTGGGGTGGATTCTGGATCCACAACATCCACTATAAAGAATCAATCGGAAAACACCTCCGATGTGGTTCACAATATAGGATCTCTCTCACACCCAACAAACAAGAAAGAACAAAGAACATAACTAGATTCCCCAGAGAAACTCCTATTCTCTCTCTAGCTTTACGAGCCGCCTCTAAGGCGCTCGGAATCCCTGGAGTCTGGATTAGGTATTCCTATTGTTAAACACTTGTATTTATAACAAAGAAACCCTATAAACTTACTTGGGCCCAACTTGACACTAAGGCTTGTACTAAGCCCAACTGCTGGCCCAAGTCGTGAGTTGACTGAAGTCTGACTTCTCACAATCTCCACCTTCAGATTCAGACAGCTCTCGACTCTTCCATAAATCTTTGTTCCTTTGTCTTTCTTCCTGTTTGCTTCTTCTAGAATCTCCACCTTGATCCCAGCTTGAAATCTCCTTGTGAATTGCCCTTTGAACCTTTGACTCATGGCTCTAGACTTGGCACTTTGATCTTCATGTAAAC
>PKML01021558.1:275643-296569 GCA_002933935.1 Eutrema yunnanense | reverse complement strand
GATCAAAATTCTCACTCACCTTTGCGACGGTAAAACGCTGAAAACTCTGATATTCTCAGGAAGATGTTTGCTAATACATTTAGCAAGAACAGTGCCGTGAGGATCATCCTTCCACGCAGTATCAGGGATCTCCATTTTCAGCGATATTGTCGTTGCCAAAGAATGAACCTAAAACAAGTTTAAAATAAACAACAATCAAAGACACAAACAGTGAATATATATGCATAAGAAGATGATCACCAGATGTGGAACAAAAAAAAAGCTTACTCCTTTATCGGTTCGGCTACTTCTAGCCCAACCAATCTTATGAAGATCACCAAAGTTACTATCTAGAATCCCACCAGCCTTGTATATAGCAACCTCCAATTCACCCTCAATAGCTACATTTCGTTGAGCTTAATTTAGCATAACACTCAACAGAAGAATATAATCTTACATATTGGAATTTGCAGGAACTAGTAGAAGAATAAGGGTTTTAGGGTTTAAGGATGAGATTCACTATCTAGTGTAAAAACTTGCAACTTTATATTGGAAAAATCCAAACTTTTTTAAGACGGAGACAAAAGATAGAACTAAAAAAAACTTACTTTTCAGAGCAGGATCGTCTCTTTGAATTTGCAAACCTGAAATGGAGACGAGAATCACAATTTGGAGTACAGAAGCAATGGCTCTATTGAGAATCAATAATCAATCGGTACCTCTGTAATCGGTACCCACATACCCAATCCGAATGACGACCTTTTTCTTCCGATATGATTCCCATTTATCGGCGAGAAAGTGGCCGGAGTTATTTGAAGGAGACGGTGAGAGGGAAGTAGATTGCTGAAATGCGGCGGAGGAAGAGAATCGTACTAACGCCGGTGTGACCCGAATGAGTCGGGTCGGATACGAGAGGACCCGGGAAGGAATTGAAAATCGTAGGAACGAGACTGCCATATGAAAAAACTGGTTTGTGTTTTCAACAATCGGAGCGAAGATTAGGAGACAAGGGTTTGTATGCCCTTATTGATTAGAAAAAGAGCTGGGATGTCCCTGTGTGGCAAAATGACAATTGTACCCTTAATGAAATGTTTTAAGAGTTAAATATAATTAAATCGGTAAGAGGACAACGAAAACCACGGTAGCTCAGTGGTTTTGAGCTCCACGCTCGACACCCGCGGGCGCGCGCGACCAGGGTTCGAATCCCCTCTGCGTGGTATAACCTGGTAATACTGGTACAACTAGCTAGTAATACTAGGACATAGGGTAATACTAGTACAACTAGGTAGTAATACTAGGCATATGGTAATACTGGTAACTAGGGCTAATACTAGCGGTAATATTTCATTAAAAAAACAATTAAGGAGTTGATATTTCATTTAAAAAAATCCAGGGGTATTTTCGTCATTTCGTTAAAGTGAGGGGCTATAGAGATTAGTCGGGGGCAATGGTGATTTAAACATTTCTCATAGGGACATATGAGGTGATTACTCGAAGATTACAAACAAAAACAAAACAAAAAGCTGAAAGCTCCGGCGATTTCTTCTTTCAAGTGGGCGCCGTTTTTCGAAGAGTTAAACAACGCGCAGTTTTTATATGAATAGTGTTAAACATCACACACTGCACTTACTTTTCCTTGTTTCATAACAACAAGAAGTTATTTGAATTGGTAATCAAGATTACAGCCACCACAAAAAAAAAATTGGTTATCTTCAACTTCCTCTTCATTTTCTATGCGGTTTTCCTACAAGAAAAAAAAAAACAGTGCCAATGAAGTAAAAACCGTAACAAGCTTTGCTTGAAGTCTCTGGAAACTAAAAAGAAATAACGATGCGAAGCTCTCACCTCATATTCTTTTAAAACTTGGATGAAATCATCCGAAATGTGAAAAATGAAAGAAAAGAAATCAAGAACCGATCGAGAAGGTCAATGTTTTTCAATCTTGATCAATTTGTTTCTAATGAAAATGATGATATTTCGCAGTTGGTGTGGAACTAATCAATCAATAAACAAGAGAATCATTTTTTTGCAAACAAAAGAGATAACTTAAACTGCCACTGTGCCACAGTTGCAGCCTTAGTTGCTTCATCCCCACATCTTCCAACTAGGAGACACTCTGGCTTTGGATCTGGTGATGTTGAAAAAACAAAAAAAAAGGCAAAACAACTAGCAATGTGGCTTGTCATGTAAATGATCCAGAGTGCTCCTGATCAACTCCTTTTGCATAAACATGTTACCGATCTGTACATTCTTTTTTTTTTTTGAATGAATGTTAAATTATATTCAAACTCGAAAAAAAACGTTTCCTACATATTACATGCGAGCTTTTTTGAAACTAAAAACAATAGGAAACAAAGCTTATAAGCGTTTATTTCCCGCAACTATCTGCCACGAACTCTTTCGTTTTTTCAATTCGCCGATCTTGATGCAAACCACAGCTGCATCCCATCCTCATATCGCGTATCCCCCAACATGCGTATCGAGCTGAAACGATGTCGGACTCCTTTATCAATAAACTTGATTAATCTTGCTTCCGATGATGGAGGAGAGCCATGACGCCGATCATTTCGTTCTCTCCACAGCGTATAAACTGTCGCTTGGAACAAGTAGCGAAAGACAAAATTCTTCAGCCTATTTGGAAGGGGTCGAGAGAGAAGGGTGACAATGGAGTTCCAATTCGAAGAGAAGTCCTGAAGAAGAATCCCCTTTGCTAAATCTGTCCACACCTTTGTCGAGTAAGGACATGTGAAAAACAGGTGATGACGTGTTTCTAGCGGAGCTTGACAGAGAACACAGGCGGTAGGGATTTGTGAGCTCTAAACCTGCATACGATCTCCCGTTGATAGTCGGTTATGCATAGCAAGCCAAGCAATAAACCCAAATTTCGGAATGTTATGAGTGAACCAAATTCCGTTGGACCAAGGGGTTCCCGGCGATGATACTCTGAGTTGAGCCCTGGTGGTCTTAGTGTTGAAACAACTCTTATACTTGCCCTCTCTTATTTTCCACAGAAAGATATCCTCTTCATTTGCCCGATATTTCTGTCTAGCAACCTCAAGTTCTTCCTCCACCTTATTTAAGAGCAACATCCTGTGTCTTCTCCTCCGGTGCGTAAGAATAGCTTCTTCCACTGTTGATGTTGCCCGTATACCCAGATCGATAAAACCCCTAGCGCCAAGTAGAGGCAGAAGCGGACCCATCGATGACCAGTTTTCATGCCAGAATAGAGAGGAGCGACCGTTTCCAATCTTCACTCTGATAAATGGTGATGCTTGTTGTCTACTTTTTAGTATTTGTTTCCACATCCAAGATCCCGGTGAGCTTTGGGCATTGGTAGTTAACCAAATGGAAGAGCTCCTCATAAGATGTATGGTCACCCATCGAACCCATAATGAATCCTTTGCCGTAATAGTCCTCCAAAGTAACTTTAGTACGCAAACCTCGTTTGCTTCGCGAAGGCTTTTTAATCCTAGGCCGCCTTCATCCTTTGGCTTACAGACATCCCTCCATGCTATCTTTGCTTTTCTTGGATTAAGATCTGGCCCCGACCAAAGAAAAGCAGAACAAATGCTTTCGATTTCCTCGATATATCTCTTTGGAAGTCGAAACGCAGACATCCAAAAATTATTGAGACTTGCTATTACCGAAGAGAGAAGTTGCAATCTTCCTGCAAACGTCAACCAACGTGTCGTCCATGAACTGATTTTGTTTCGAATCTTATCAATTAATGGTGCATAATCTAACGCTCTCATCTTCTTCGTCAGTAAAGGGAGCCCGAGATATCGAACTGGTAATGCACCAAGTTCAAATTCGAAACGCTGAGATATTGTTTCCCTGGTCTCTTCCGATACTCCGGCCAGGTATGCTGTAGATTTCTCCGCATTTATCTTTAGTCCCGATATACTCTCAAATTCATCAAACACTCTGATTATACCTTCCATCGATCTTAGAGTGCCATCCGAAAATACCATAATATCATCAGCAAAACAGAGATGTGTTAACCTCAGATTCGAACACTTGGGATGGTAACCGAAACCTCTCTGAATCGCAGCCCTGTCCAGCATTTTTGAGAGGACATTCATACATATGACGAATAAATACGGAGACAGTGAACAACCTTGTCGTAACCCCCGAGAGCTCCCAAAATATCCTGCCAATTCTCCATTAACCTGAACCGAAAAGGAAGCTGTGGAGATACAAAGCCTAATCCAATGAATAAATTCGCTAGGCATATTCAATGCTTCTAAAATGTTCAACAAGAAACTCCATTGTATCGAATCAAACGCTTTTGAGATGTCTATTTTCAGAGCACATCTAGACGAGATTGAGTCCTTATGATATCCCGATACTAGCTTGGTAGCGAGAAGCAGATTTTCAATAAGCAAACGATCTTGAACAAATGCAGATTGATTTGGAGAGATAAATCTCGGAAGCAGATTCTTTAACCTATTCGCCAGGATCTTCGATATAATCTTGTAGAGCACATTGCAACACGAGATGGGTCGATAATCGTGTATTCGTTTTGCTCCTTGTTTTTTTGGGATTAACGCGAGTATCGTAGAGTTTACCCCTTTGGGCAAAAAGCCTTTAATGAAGAAAGACTGAATGCTCACCACGAGATCCTTGCCAACAATCGGCCAAGCCTCTTTAAAGAATTCCAATGTATAACCATCCGGTCCGGGCGATTTATTCCCAGCCATAGCAAACAGAACCCTTTTGATTTCATTCTCTGTCACCTCCTTTAGGAGACTCTGCTGTTCTGCTACCGAGCATTGGTAGTCCAATAATTCTCCAATATCCGTTGCACTCATCTCACGGTATTCTTCCGGAACCTGATTCAGAAAAGAGCTAAAATGGAGAGCAACCGCCTCCTTTATCTCGTTTTTCCCGTTAATAATAGCCCCATCTTGTGCCTCCAATTCTTTTATCTCATTCCGAATTTCTCGTACCTTCACCGCACGGTGATATACTTTGTTATTTTTGTCCCCCACATTCATCCAGTTCATCTTTGATTTTTGGAATAAGTATCTCTCTTCAATGATGGATGCTTTCTCCCAGCTTTCATAAGCTTCATTCTCCTCTTATTGAGATGTCCTCGATGGAGATAGCAGGTTCTGCTCTTGCTTTAGACATAGATTCTCAAAATCTGACTTCACTCGCTGGGATATGTTGCTCAGAGTGTCTCGTGACAGTTGCCTGACAATGGGCTTCAAAACCTTAAGTTTCTTTGAGAGACGAAATAACGCCGATGTAGAGTGGAAAAGCGGAGTAGTACCTTCCCTGTATTCTTGTACCTTACCTCGAAACTGAGGTGACGAGGTAATTACATTTGCGAATTTAAAGGGCCTCTTTGATCGAGAAACATCTCCGTTAACATAAAAACGACATCTTAAGTGATCAGAGCATCCTCCCGCTTCAAAAACACAATACGAATTTAGGCCATGGTTGATCCAATGATTATTTATTAGGAGCCTATCCAATTTTTTGCAGACCAGTCCTTCCGTTCTCTTATTTCTCCAGGTAAAGAGTGGGCCATGATATCCCATATCACACAGAGAACCATCTCGTATGATCTCCTGGAAATCCAGCATTCCACTTGACTGAGCCGAGACTGTATGAGAGCAAGAATGCTCCTCTCTTGAAATTATCTCATTGAAATCACCCATTATCATCCACTTACACCGTTTATAAACCGGTGATTCGAAATGGCTGCGGATATCACCCCACAGTTCTTTTCGATCCTCCTCAAAATTTGATCCGTAAACAAAAGAGCAAAGAAGTTCCTCTTCCAGCTCGTGTAGCTTCACCGAAACGGTGATCATTTGAGCACTTTTAAAAACCGGTGTTAGACGAACCAAGTCTCGCCATACCACCCAAATTCTTCCCTAGCGATGATGTTCATAATTGTTTGTGAAAGACCATCCCGGAAAAACCTCTGAAACAACATCCTTCGCTTTGCTCTCTTTAACTCGAGTCTCTATTAAACCACCGAATAGAAAATCCTTGTCTCTACACCAACTCTTCATAACATCATGCTTTTTCTTTTTATTGAATCCCCTTATATTCCAAAAAAAACCTGACATTAATGGAGTTTGTTTTTGGACTTCTTCNTTGTGGTAATTATTTTTTACCACAAATTTACCACGAAAAACGATTTTTTAAATTTTGTTGCATTTTGTGTCAAATTTGTGACAAATTTGCCACGATGACCAATATCGTGGCATTCCGTGGCAAATTTTGCCACAAATTCCCACAAAAAATTTGTGTCAATATTTGCCACAAATTATAAGAATTGTATTCCTGTCAAATTTGCCAGACACAATAAACGTGAGAATTTATGGCAAATTTGCCACAAAAATATAGTCTTCGCCACAAAGTTAATGATATAACCACAGATTTGCCACAAATTTATTCGCGGCTATTCGAAATTCTAAACTCCAAACCCTAAATCATAACTCTCTAACCATTAATCTTAAACTCCAAATCTTAAATTGTAAACTAGATCTTACACATAAACATAAAATATTATAAAAAAACTAACACTTACAAAAATTTCAAATATAGTCATTTTAGAAATCCTAAATTATAAGCCATAACCACAACACTTAACCCTAAACCCTAAATCTCTAACCCTTAATCATAAACTCTAAATCTTAAATTGTAAACTAGATTTTACACATAAATATCAAATAATATACAAAAAATTCAACACTACCAAATTTTTTAAATATAAGCATTTTATAAATCATAAATTCTAAACCCCAAACACAAACTCTTAACCCTAAACCCTAAACCCTAAACCTCTAACCCTTAATCATCAACTCTAAATCTTAAATTATAAACTAGATATTACACATAAATATCAAATAATATACAAAAAAATTCAACACTTACAATTTTTAAAAATATAATTATCTTATACATCATAAATTCTAAACTCCAAACACAAACCCTTAACCCTAAACCTCTAATCCTTAATCATAAACTCTAAATCTTAAATTGTAAACTAGATCTTACACATAAATATCAAATATTATACAAAAAAATCTAACACTTAAAAATAATATACAAATAACATTTTATCTGAAAATTGATAGATTTAACTGATACATATTAAAAATTTCAGATTGATTTTCTTTGGTTCTAATAGTCACAAAAAAAAAAAAAAAAAAATTTTTACTCATTCATTCATCTCAAACATTTCATCTTCTCTAAAATATTTCTCAATGAATTTGGTTCTTAGATTAATTTTGTAAAAAAAATGTTTCGAAAAATAATTAGTTTGTTATGTAAACTGTTTCTAAAAAAATAAAATAAAATTATGTTTCTAATAATATTACTTTTACAATAAGTTATAATATTCATGATCTACATCAAAATGCAAAAAAAAAAAAAAAAAAAAAAAAAAAACTGGCTTCTCATTGGTTACTCCATAATCACGAGGATCACTCTTTCATTTATCCAGAACCGTTGATAAGATTGAATCCAACGGTGAAGGACTTTGCTGATTTGTAACCGGTCAATGATGAACAACTTTTGGTCCTTTTTTTTTCTTAATCAAACAGATTTTTGTTTCTTTTTGAAACCTCAATTGAAGAATCGTAACATCACAATACAGTGAAGTTCTCTACTTGAATCGTCTTCTTCGTCTATTTTTCAATCAGGTTTGTCCTCTCTCCTTCTTCGTCTATTTTTCATCTCTGAAAATTCAGTGTCACAAAAAGCTTCGATTTTGGAGAAAGAGGAGGCGAGTCAGGTTAAGGTGGAGAAGGTGGAGTAGGCGGCGGTGGCGAAGGTGGAGAAGGAGAAGAAGGAGGCGGGTACTAGAAGCGGCTCCGTGAAGGAGAAAGAGATCTGGCCGGAGGAGCTCGCGAAGAAGTGGAACTCGTCATGGCACTCAGATGAGCAGATCTGGCCGGAAGAGCTCGCGAGGAGGTGGAGGAGGCACGGAGGAGCTCGCGAGGGAGAAGAAGATTAACGGAGGAGCCGACGAGGGAGAAGAAGATCGAAGATCTTGAATTTTTTTTTTTTTTTTTTTTNGATGGTGACAAACAGGCCGGGGCCGTGCTGTTTTTATATAATGACGCTTTGAAAAGATGAACAATTTTGGATTTACGAACTGATTCCTGATAGAAACTCAGTTCGGCGTTCTAAAATGCTTAAATGAGATCAGAGAGTGCGGGTCGTATCCTCCTTNGGAGGCACGGAGGAGCTCGCGAGGGAGAAGAAGATTAACGGAGGAGCCGACGAGGGAGAAGAAGATCGAAGATCTTGAATTTTTTTTTTTTTTTTTGTCGCTAGCGTGTCAATTTTTTTTATATAAATCAATTATTAATAATTATATATTATTTTTGTTAATATTTTTTTTTTAATGTTTTTTCTAGAAAAGCCACAAATTAGTCAGAAAAATGTTGTGGCATTTTTTGTCAAATTTACCAGAAATGATGTTGTGATAATTAATTACAATTTATAACGATTATTTTGTATCAATTTGTGGTCAATTTGCCAGAATTGGTTTATGGATAACTCGTGGCTAATTTACCAGAGAATTTTGTCGTGGCATTCTGTGGCAAAAATGCCAGAAATTGCCACAAAATTCTGTTTGTAACGACCCTATAGCCACAAATTAATTTTGTGGCAGTTCGTGGCAAATGCCTATATTGCCACAGATTTTAGGTGTTTGCCACAAAATTATATGTGGCAATAGACAATTATTCCTGGATATCCTGATTCGGATTTTTCATGGTATCTTCAATCTTTGAACCCGAAACAGTTAGCTTTGGTGGTGTATATGTTACCCGTCTTAGTATCTTCTTATCACCAGGTTTCGCTCTACAATCTCCCGCAACATGTCCCCATTTAGCGCAAGACGTGCATCGAGGAGGCAACCAGGGGAATTCGTAATCAACAATTGTATCCAATCCCGATTTTGACTTGAAACTAAATCGCTCAGGGAGCTTTTGTTTCAAATTCACCTCCACAAAAACTCTCGCTTCCTCGAAATTCTTTGCCCATAATGTCTCTGGATGGAGCTTCTTTGGCTCTCCCAATGGGCTAGCAAGGAAACTTAAGCCCTTCCAAGAGAACATCGATGGTGGCACATTTCTTATAACTACCCACATTGGGATTGTAGTCACTTCCGGTTGAGATTCCTCCACTATCGGACTCCATTTCGACACAATCATTGGAATGTTTTTAATACTCCACATTCCCCGTCGTAAAACTCTAGCTCTCACCGAAGCATCCGGAATCTTAAACTTAATCGTTGTTTCATCCACCACGAAAACATCCAATTTGATGGATTTATCTCCCAAAGTCCAGATTTTGTTCACCGTCATATGAATCATGCCTACGTGAGGCGCCTTTGATACAAATTTCCCCACAATACAATCCTCCCACAACGGAGGTGCATTCTCGAACACGCAATCTGGAACTTGAATCGTTTCAATTCCATCGACTTCTTCCACCACCACCTCATACTTCTGCATTCCCGCCTTAGCCGAAACCACTGACGACCACGACTTCTCCCGATTCTGAACCTTTTCCTTACCCCCCTCCACTTCGAGCACCTCCCTCGAAACTGATGTCCCTGTTTCAACAAACGGGATGATCTCCGAACTCTTCTCCCGTGCTTTTGAAACCACTCCTTCTTCAGCAACCTTCGATGATCCCGCCGAGGTTGAAATAGCATGTTCCGTTTGATGAGACCCATCTGATTGCTTTCCTGACTCACCGCTGCTGAACTCCTCCGTCTTCGAAACCTCCGTGAGGCTCTCCTCCCCCACCATCAGAACCACGTCGGGCGGAGGAACCTCCTGTTCCGGCGCCGCCATAGCCCTAGCGTGGGCTGAAATCCAGCTGAAACCCTAAAAGCAGAATATCGCTCTTCCAATCGCCTCTGAAAATCGCCTTGCTGACGTGGCCCTCGAAAGTTAATACCGCTCTAAATCTTCTAAATTCTTTGATCTGTACATTCAGCTGAACAAAGAAATTTACAAAAAAAAAACAATTGCACACAAGTTATAAGAAGAAGAAGTTCCTTCATCAATCCACAACAGCTAGAGCTTTCGTCCAGTAAACATTCTCATGAATCATAACACGATCACACCACTCAACTTTACCCCAAATCTCCCCTCCTTGGCGTCTTTCCAGCGAAATTTCCGCACACCAAATCTCTTTTATTCTATTCTCGAGACTTCTTTTACTTATAATAAAAAACAAAACAAGTTTCCCACCGTAACTCACAGTCTTCAAACGGCCTGAATATCTCGTCTCAACCAAAAATTCTTCCAAACCTTTCACCACTCCCCAACACCCCTGCTTTAGATCATACGTTCTTAGAATGTTTTTAAAACAATCATTGTAGTACAATACGTTATTGACGACACACGCATCGCCCCACTTGTATAAATTCAGCTTCGAAATTATACTAATGGAGGCAAAACACACGCATCGCCCGATCGTGGTAGTATAATACGTCATCAACTACACACGCATGCTTCCACTTCTTAGAATTCAACATTTCGTCCATTTCCCATTTATCACAATCCCTCGTGTACAACTTATCAGCCATCACCACACAACCAGGCCACATGGCACCTAGGTAAATGTCTATCTTTATTTGTGTTTCTGTATTGAACACCACCATCACCTTCTTCTTCGAGTCGGAATATCCAATTACGTAGATTCTCCCGTCGATGATGTCAGCGATTATACGAGACATGGGCACAGGCATGCTGGGGAGAGGTTGCACCGTGTGAGATCTACAGTCGATGCTTAACGCACTCGATGTCTTGTTGTGATAGTTAATCCCACCAAACACATATATCATGGACCCCACCGCGACAAAGCCTCCATAGAGAGGCATATCGAGAAGCAACGTGGTAAGGACCAAGCCGCGATTGCCGTTGGCTTTCCGGCGGAAAATATACAAACGGTAATTTTCGGTTTCTCTGTTATAGAGGGGAACATAGAGATAGTGTTCGGTGCAGCCCAACAAGGATCGTCTCGCGTATATCTCAGGCAACGTAACAAGTGACCGAAAGTGCTTAGAAACAAGGGAGAGTGATGGATACTCGCATCTAGGTACACGCGCTAAGATGTCAACGATGACGTCTTCGGGAAGTGACGTAATCAGGGACGCTGGTTTCGACGATTGCTTCTTCTCTGTCCTAATTTTGGATGATATCTCCATCAACGATCACACAATCTGAGAGAAAAAAGCACTAAACCCTAATTTCCTTTGCTTCTAGCTCAGGTTTAATAAGACACGGTCAAAAAAATGGTTCGATTTTGTATTAATGAATTTTTGTTCTATTCGATGTCCATCCTCTCTGAAATTAAACTCTGACTATTATTTTTTATTTTTGTTTAGTAACTTTATATTTAAAAATTNGTTTTTCCTTTATACTATTAATAACTTTAAATTTTATGATAAATTAGCTTTTTTATTTTTTCTTTATGTTTAGTAATTTTACCTTTTAGGATTAGGAAACAATTACCAATTTTTTATTTTATTTGTTATTTTAGTAACTTTGCCTTTTAGGATTAGGAAACAATTACAAATTTTTATTTTAGTAATTTTATCTTTTAGGATTAGAAATCGATTATAAATTTAATTTATCTATATTTTTCTTTTTTATTAACTTTACTTTTTAGGATTAGAAAACGATTACATTTTGTTTCTTTTTTATAGTTAATATTATATGTGTCAAAATCTAATTCGATTTTTTTTTACACGTGTCAAAATTTGATCGATTAACTTGACACATGTCATGATAAGGTGAGTTAGCAACTTTAAATTATTTTGCTCTATATAATAAGAAAATGTGAAATGAGGAATAAAAACTAATTTAAATGTTATTGATTCAAATATGTTTAATTTGTAATATTTAAGTTTTTTTTAATCGTCTGAAATATTATCAATTACAAATTATGAGAACAAATACATTGATGATTTTACCCAGATAATTCTACCGGCCTACAAGGATCAACGATCAACGGTCTACCTGCACCATGCTCGTAATGGAACACTTTACCCTTGACACGCTGGACCACGACGAGTGGCTATGCTTGCACCGCACTGAAATTCTCTAGAAATTTTGCCTCTTTTAATTTTTGTTGCATCATCTGAGACTCGAACTCTCTACCTCCGAGTGTAGAAGTATTAATGAACCCTTTGGTCAACCACTGGACCGATGGGACTTCCACAATATTTAAATTTATAATAGATTTAATAAATATTTTCCAACATGTTTAATACATATTGCTTTCAATTTATTTAAAAAAATAAAGAGTGTTTGTAACAAATTCCAAAAATGCTCATGCTTTAATAATATAGATTTTGTTGGAAGAGAGAAACCATGACATGCTCTTTTTGAGATTAAACACAGAAATATCATGCCATGGTTTCTCTTTTTTGAACCATGATCTTTTTGTGTTTAATCCCTATGTAAGTTTTTGGAGCAGTTTGTTGATAGATTTTCAAAATTATAAAATCGACTACATCTTCTCTAGAAAAGTAAAAAGGATAGTGTTTTAGTACTCGTAGGCATTGTTTTGCTTCTTCCTGCTCCTCTCGCTATTCCAATTGGAGTTAGATTCGAGGAAGTTGTGTCGTCTAGAAGAATTCAACAAAAGGAACACGACTTGGAAGCTCCTAAAGAAGAAAATCAAACGAAAGAAGAAGCTCGACTTTTGGATATATTTCGGACTTTATTTGTTCGGTCCAACGGTCGGGCTAGTGTTTATGAACAATCTTGGTCAGATCGCCGAAATAGATCCAAAAATCTGAGTTTCTTCCATAGATTTGTACACTCGACCTCTTCTTTAACTCCAACTATTGCCTTCTCATCAAACTCTTGTGAGCTCAAGGAAGTGTCAGCTTTGACAACAGTAGATGATCTCTGTGCGTTTGAGAGAGAACCTGTTGAAGGAAAGTGTTGTTCATGATCTTGCTTTTGAGTAGATGATAATCAAACACTTTGATCCAAACCGTGGACTTTACGCAGACAGAGAAACACTAAAGGATTGGTATATGCCTCCTCATCTCTCAAAACACTCTAGATCCAATTTTAATGATCAATAAAAGATAGTTTGGTGTTTTTCTTTACATAATCATTTTGGAAATCTGATCATCGCTCTATCAAAATCCCAACAAGTGAATGAATCACAACAGATCCCAAAACAAAAAAAAGTTGCTCTTAGTGATCTTCATGAATGTTGCGAATTGCAGCAGTGATTTTCTTGCAATCAAACTCCATAGTCTTCATCCAATTCTCAAAATCTCCTATTTCCTATCAAAACATGGCACAAAAACACAGATCCACCATGAACGAACAAACAAGACAACCTTAAGAAGACGGAAAGAGATTTTTTTTNTTTTTTTTTTTTTTTTTTGAAAAGTCGTAGAGATGAGAAACCTTAACGGCGCTATTAACGGCGTGAGTAGCGGCAAGCCACTGGTCCGTCTGTTTCCCGAATCGCGCCACCGTAACCGCCAGAGATCTTATCTCAGCCTCAATCCGTTTCTCGTTAACGAAACATTCCTCCACTCCTCCGTTCACCGCCTTCACGAGCAGATCCGCCGTTCTCGCCGCGTGTCTGATCGCCTCCTTCCTCGATCTCTCTGTTTCCATTTGTGAAAATCTCACTTCTGTTCTCGATTGTTATCAGAATAAGCAGAGGAGTTTACTCGATTTTACGTACCGGTCTTTTCCCGGAGCAGTAACGACGATCGACGGTTGTCATCGATCAGCTGCAGCAGACTCGACTCCAGAGTTCCAGTCTCTTCTTCCGTTCTCTCCTTCTCTGTAAACGGTAGCACGCGCCCACGCGCCGCCGACATCGGCGTATTCATTTTATCACCAGTTAACTAATTGGTTCGGTGATAATTAATTCTTCCTGACTATTTCTGGTTGTTATCGAATACTCCCATCTTGTTGCACTACGCGCCGTTTTTATTTCAAGGAAACGTCACGCATTCTCACGTTCCAAATTTACACCGTTTATATTTTATTAGATGATTATTTTATTAATACCAAATGTTTAGCCAAAAAACTTTCCAACATTATCTTTTGCAATTAAATCTTGGCATATATTGAAGGGTCACTAGAGTAAAAAATTAGGTAAGTATTAATCAATTTTTGGAAATTAAGTAACTAAAAAAGAGAAAAAATGATTAAACTCAAAATATATGTTGGATTTTTTAATAATTACAGAAATGCTATTGGTTTGAAACTCATTTTCTGACAGAAGAATCCGGCAACACTGTTCATCAAACGGCCGGTGGTACTATTTATCAAAACTCGACGACCATTGTTCATTACCAGAAAACACATATGTTAGCATCGTTAACATTGTCATGTTAAACCAGTTATCATTGTTAGCATCGTTAACATATAGTTAGTATCGTTAATATTGTCATGTTAAACCATTTATCATGTTCATTTTTATGAAATTGTCAAGTTAACCCAATTATCATATCATAAATTATCGTGTTAATCCAGTTATCATTGCAGGTGTTATCGTCGGCCGCCGGTGTTATCGTTGGCGGCTGATGTTATCGTCGTCCGCTGGTGTTAACACCACCGGTATTATCGTCGCTCGCTGGTGTTATCTTCCTTTTCTTTCTTCGACGTGAAATCATGCAAGAGAAAGTAAGAATGTAATTAGTTATAAAGTATAAGGGTGAGTTGGACTTTTTAATGTGAATAGTTGTAGGTGAATAATTTTTAAAAAGGTGAGTTAATTTTGATATTAATAAATGATAGATCTTGCAATTTCTCTATATTGAATGGTATTTATTATAAGATTTTTTCTACTTCTGAAATTTCTCTTTGAACATGGAGCATGCGTGATTTTCCTTTGACAACTTTAAGTTTAACTCCTGTTATTTCCCGGAAAAAGAAACTCCAGTTATTTCAAAATGTATGACACGACTTAATCCGCGCTATAAATAATTAGCGCAGAGTAATTTCTTTTAAAGAAATTATTTTGAAATTTAAGAAAAATTATTTTTATTTGAATTTTATAATATGTATAACTCATAATTATAGATAGAGTTGTCAAACGAAATAATTTATATATTTAACATGTTTTGTATTGGACTAAAATATTATTCGGACTAACCCGTAAAACCTATAATCTTGAAAACATAACTCTATTATGCACTGTTTAATGACTCTAGTTTTTTTGTTAGTTCACGAACTTTAAAAAAATCAATTTTCTTTTGTTTAACTTTTTATAAAATTAGTAAAATATTTTCAACTTTTATTTTGATATAAATTCAAATAAAATATAATAAACTATAGTGAAAAATATATCAAGATTTCAAATATTTTTTTTCTTTGAATATATATGTATTGATTATTATTTTAAAATATATAGTAGTTAACATCTTTAATGTAAAATAAATATTTTTCATATTCTTATCACTAATTGTAAAAGACAATGATATTCTTTCCTATTTCAATTATTCTTTGTTATTTGTAATGGTATTTCATGTAATAACTTACAAAACAAAGTTTATTTTCAAAAATGTCTTCTTAAATAATATTATAGATTGGGACTTAACCCGCGCTATAATTAGCGCGGGTAATTTTTTTTTAAAGAAATTATTTTGCAATTTAAGAAAAAAAAATTTTATTTTTATTTTATAATATGTTAACTCATGATTATAGATAGAGTTGTCGACGTCAAAAAAAAAGAAAGATAGAGTTGTCAAACGGAATAATTTGTCTATTTAACTCGTTTTGTAGTGGACTAAAATATTATTATTATGCACCGTTTAATGACCCGTTTAATAGCCATGTGTCAAACGGACTGAAATTTCGCTTTTTCTTCTTATTTTCGATTATTAATCATCACATTAATAGCAACAATTGAACATTTTCTTTTTAAAATAGATATAGAAGAGGTAGTAGGCAATAGCCATGTGTCACTACAAAAGAAAGTGTGTTTCACATCATTTATTTTACAGATTTGCATTAGTTATAAATGATATAAAAAAATTTTACATCACTTAAATAAGTGACTTTGAAAGTGGTGATTCAAATATTTACATCAGTTGCAAAAATATCTTACATCAGTTTAAGCAACTGATATAAATATTTGTATCAGTTTAAGCAATTGATGTAAATATTTGCATCGATTATTGTAATCAATGTTAATTTGTGTCGGTTGCAAAAAATGATGTTAAGATTTGCATTAATTAATATAAATGATGGTAATATTACATTATAAGTATCAACTTTAAAATATGTGTAATAATTTAATAATTTAAAATTAGTACTAACTTTTATAAATTATTTTAATAGTATTATTTATTTTTATCTAGGATAACACATCCATATTGGTTTTTAGAATCTGTAGATAAATTGTACTTATTTATAATAAACAAAACTTCTCACTTCCTTCCTTAGTTCTCGATGTGGGACAAACATCAAATGTAATTAAAAGTATATTAAATTAATTGAAAATTTATTAGCGTCATTTTTTTATTGATGTAATATATTTGTATCATTTTTTAAATGATGTTAACAACAAATTGTAGATGCATCGATTATCTAATTAATGTGCATTCATATTTTTGTATCATATCTCATAATGTGATCCAAATTAATAAATTTTTTTATCATTTAGGATTAAATCGATGTTAAATTAACTAATAGTAAAATTAGTTATCAACTGATGTTAAACTACATTTTTTATATCAATTGCTAATAAATGATTCAAAAAGACTTTATTTTGTCTTTTTGTTATTTTATCTTTTTAAGAAATAAATAATTAATATATTATCACATTAACACCATATCACGATTTAAATTAATAATAACACATATCACAATTTGATAAATTAAAATGATCATATATACAATCACGTTTATATAATATGATGCTAACCTGGGGAAATTGCTCATTGTATTCCTCAACTATTTGCAATTGGCACAAATAATTCTCAACTATCGTGGTTGCAAAAAAACTCATCGTTGACCAAGCAAAATATAGTTTTAAAAAATCAAACGCTAATTACTAAATTGATACATGTCCACTAAATCGGTTGTAACTCCTTCAATACAACTCCGAATGAGGTGAACCCACTACCATTGGAAATCTATCTCAATTTACTATAACTTTGATGAAGAGATCCAAAGCTAAATTCAAAAGGAAGGCTTTCGTACGGTAGATCTTTTAGACACATATTCTTGATAAAATATCTACTTGAATGGAAGCATTCCCTTTGAATTTAGATTTGGAACTCCTCATCAAAGTTATAGTAAATTGAGTTAGATTTCCAATGGTAGTGGGTTCACCTCATTCGGAGTTGTATTGAAGGAGTTGAAGCCGATTTAGTGGACATGTATCCATTTAGTAATTAGCGTTTGGTTTTTTAAATCCCGATTTTGCATGGTCAACGATGAGTTGGGGAATTGTTTTGCAACAACGATGAGTTGGGGAATTGTTTTGCAACCACAATAGTTGAGAATTATTTGTGCCAATTGCAAATAGTTGAAGAATAAAATGAGCAATTCTCCTACTAACATGGGGTTGTATATTTGCAGTTATCAAGCCAGCGAAATCTGCTCATTGCAATTGGACTAGCTCATTTGAACCAAACACCCTTTGTCCATGCTTGTGGAGAATTTCTCGGTCTCAAACTTTCCCAAGTGTGTTTTGAAGAGAAGGAGGAGAGCTCAACATCATTAACTGACCAGAAGTACTCATCCTCAAATGATGAGAGAGAGGGAATGGGTATTGTGGTTAGATGGATCTGAAGATTTTCTGCAACAAGGGATCGAGCTCCTCTAAGTCTCCATCCATTCAGCAAGCTGAAGCAACATTGGATAGCAGCGGTATCATTAGATCTCTCGAACCAGATTGGCCAAACAGGTTTATAAGAGGTCCTAGAGGAGTCCAGTGATCCATCCAGAAGCTGATGTGCTCTCCATTTCCTACTCGGGATCTTAAAAACTGAACTGCTAATGGTCTGAGAGCAAGAAGGGATTTCCATGTCCAAGAGGATTGCTTGTGCTCATCTAAAGACCGGAAACACTCATCCTTTATCTTGTATGCTTTAATCCATTTAACCCAAAGGGAGTTTCCATTTGCAAACAACATCCATATCAGTTTGAGGCAGAGAGTTTTATTCTAAATCTGAAAATTTTGTAGTCCTAGTCCCCCTTCTTCTTTAGGCAAACAATCATTTTCCCAAAAAATTTTGGCTATAGCTTTTTTGTTGATGTCTCCACTCCATAAGAATCGAGAACAAAGGCTCTGGATTTTCTTTAGGCATCCTTTGGATCATGGAGAAGCCTCCAAACTTGTTTTGCCAACAAAGCTTGGTTAAAAGTAATTAAGTCTCTAAATCCGATCTCACATTGCTTTTTTTTTTGTAGCGTTAATTTCTCCCATCCCACCCAATGAATCTTCTTCTTGTGTTCTTCTGAAATTCCACCAATAATCCATCATTGCACTAGTAAGCTTTTTTGCAGAGCTCCATAGGAAGTTTAAAACACGACATAGCATAAACCGGTATATCACTGCCATAGATTTAAGTAGAACTTCTCTACTACTTTGAGATAAAATTTTCTCATACCTGCCCGTTAATCTACCCTTATATTCCCTAGGAGTTGTTGTTTTAATCCACTAAGACATTCGGGAAGACCAAGATACTTATTGGTTCCTCCTTCAAGATGAACACCCTTTATGTTTTTGATCCACTCCTTAATACCATCCTCCATCCGAGAACTGAAAGTAATTGCGGATTTTTTAACATCGATCTTCTATCCCTGAACTTATTCATACATAGCAAGACACTTCATTATTTCATCACATTGTTCTCTTGCGGCTTAACACATGAAAAAGCTATCATCCGCGAACAACATATGATTGACCGATGGTCCTGAGTCTCCTGACGGATGAGCAAGTTTTGTCTTTCCGCTTTGTTCTTTCCTTTTAAACAACGATTGTCTCTTTCGAGTTTTTCTATTTTTTTAGCTTGTCCTCATCAGACTCGTGGGACGTATTGCTTTTAGTAGTCATTATTCTGTTCATATCTCTGCCCAAGCTAATCGCCGATGACATCAACTTATTCTCATTATTGCTATTTTAAATTTTAACTATAGATTCATTCGGTAATTGAACTTCGAATTCAAAACCAAATGACAATGAGTGGATTGGTCAAAATCTCTTATATACTACTCAATGTCGTTCTCAACTTTCGATGTGGGATATTCTCACTAAACAGTTTTGAAATTTCGAAGTGGTTTCGAAACATCAAAAAGGACCCTTACTATGACAAATTCTCAGCTTTGTGGCTTGTCTGGATCAAAAGCTATCTCAATTACTTGCCCAACCTCCTCAGCAATCTCCATAATCGTGTCTTTTGTATAAAAGTTCACCGGTATATTATATAAACGAATCCACGCCGGTTTTAAGTAATCATCGGGGGGCTCTTCCACCCATTTCTCTATCACGATACACCAATCATCTTGGGTGTAAACACCAACTTTTAAGTCTTTTTGGATGTCTTCTTCGTATTGTACTTAAAGAAGAATGAAACAGGTCTTTGGATAGGGCAACACATCTGACCCTATCAAACAAATTGAAAACTCTTGAAAGATCCTATAATTTGATTTTCAGGATTTAACATGCCTTTTATGACGCTCATAACATTTTTTCCGTGGATCAATACTTCTGATCGCTAGATAACATCAACGGCTTGTCCTCCTCGATAGCCATCGCCTTTAATTAGTGCCTTGTTTAACTCGAAATCCATGGAAAATTGAGTATAACATGCAAAATAGAGAAGAGAAACGAAGAAAAATCTTCGAGAATTAGGTTAAACCTTCAAGGTTCTTATAAAAATTGCCTAAAACACCTAGGCGGGATATGAAATTTTTTCTAAATCGGCAGAAAACAGAGATATGTCCCGTACAATTTGTTTAAAATAATAGGATAGCAAACATTTTTCAATGGAATAAGAGAGTCTATACTCAAAAAAGGGGATTCTTAGTGCTTTTTTTTTTCTGTGTGAGTCTATATGTATCTATGACCTATAAGTTATGAAATTTACTTAACTAATGCCTATTTGAATATTACGATCACTTTTCTTTAATTAATTAACTATGTAAAAGTACGTAGTATGTTTAGCATATGTGGTACCACGTGTTGAGTTGTGTCCTCGGTGTTAGGTAGCTGAGTCTCGGCTTGTTCCTGTTGTACCGGAATGGTTCCTTCCAGTGCCGTGCTCTGGTTCTTAGAGACTTAAGGCGAGTTTAAAAACAGGGGCCCTTCCAATATAATTTTTTGTTTGTTTGTTAGATTCTTCACTTAAGAGGAATAATATATATATATATATATGAAAGAAATAGAAGAAGGAGACTTACTGATACGATCAGAGAAGGCACAAGAAGAAGATGGAAAATGTTTATGTGTTGTCCCATTCCCTGGTTTGTACAGACTTAAATATACAAAGAGATACGACACACTTGCCTAAATTACAGAGATCTCAATCAAAGAGCTAAGGAAATAAGGTAATGGCAATTACAATGATTACGGGATAGCAATAACGATGATTACGGGATTCCTATCCCAACACCCCCCTCAAGTTGGAGCATGAAGATTGGTAATGCCCAACTTGTCGATAAAGAACTCGAACTCTTTTCTGCCTAACGCCTTTGTAAAGATATCTGCAAGTTGTATTTTTGTGGACACGTGAGAGGGAGCAATAGTACCAGAAACTATATCTTCGCGTACGAAATGGCAATCAACTTCTATGTGTTTCGTTTTCTCGTGAAACACTGGATTGGTGGCAATGTAAATAGCAGATTTGCTGTCTGAGAACATCAACATAGGGCCTGGATGAGACACACCCAAATCTCCAAGAATACGCTTCAACCATCGTAGTTCAGCGGTGAGATAAGACATGGCTCGATACTCTGCTTCT